>JASKGM010059267.1:0-18163 GCA_034509205.1 Ceratonia siliqua | reverse complement strand
TATATATATATAAAATAAATAATCTTTTATAATGAAGGGAAGTTTTAACTTGGGGTTTGGTACTTCAGGTTCCAAGGACTTGATAATTCTCATAAATCTATCTTCCCAAAGAATTTGAATGGACTGTTGAACTTGGTTTTTTTCGAATTGGGTTCAAAGGCCCATAAACAAAACCTAGAGTTTAAATAAGGGTTCCAAAGGCCCAACTAAATATTAAAATAAGGTTTCAAAGGCTCAAATTGAATTAATTTCAAAAAAAGGGTTCACAACCCAATAAAATTATTTTTAAAAAAGGGTTCAAGGCCCATTTATTTCTAATAACTTTAATGGCTTAAATGAATGGTTGTTAAATATACTTTAGGAAAATTGATATTCTTTTAAATAACCTTTGATTTAGGACTAAAGTATTTTTAAAAAATTACAGTTTGACCCATATATTTTCAAGAATTACAGTTTAACCCTAATACTTTTAAAAATTTAAGTTTTAATCCCATACTTTTAAAAATTCAAGTTTTGACCCTAATACTTTCAAAATTCAAGTTTGGACCCCCACATTTTCAAAATTACAATTTTGACCCCCAGACTTTACAAATTTCAAATTTCGTTGTTCCAATGTTTCTAAAAAGGTTGTTGAAATTCAACACTAGGATTCCTTAATTCATCTCAAAACATTATGTGAGAAAATACTCTCCCATTTTTGTCTAGTTTTATATGGAAATTCATTTCTTATACTGTCTTCATTTCTTTGAACATTACGTGGGAAATTAGTCTCGCATTTTTGTTGGACTATATGTGGAATTTCATATTCCCATATTGTCTTTATTCTTCCAAACATTATGTAGAGAATTAATCTCTTATTTTGTTGGACCTTATGTGGAAACTCACTTTCCCATATTGTCTCCATCCCTCCTTGGCAAAATTCTAATTTAACTAACCTGAACTACGTGGACCTTGATCCCTTAAGAGTACGTAGGCACTTACACAGTAAGACAGGTCCAATTCTCTCATTTATTTATTTTTCTTTAAATCACGATAATAAAAGGGGTAATTCAAACAATAATAAACTTAAGCACAAATAATTTAGGGTAACCATCCTTAGGGATGGACATTGTGGGGTGCCTAACACCTTCCTCACACCTAATTAGACTCCCGAACCCATTATCTGGTTCCAAGGGCCAGTATCTGATTTTAAAAGGATCTCAATTATCCTTATAATTAATTGGTGGCGACTCCACTTTTTATCTCTGTATTTTTCCCTTTTGTTGCCTTAAGGTCATGACGGTGCTATTTTCCCGATCGTCACGTTGTGATAGGTTAACTGACTAAATGCTTGGTGAATAGGGAATTTTTAGTTGGAATAACACCCTAAATTAAAGTAACAAAATAATTACATAATCACCTTCTTGTTTTGGAACCTTGAAACCTAAATGACATACTAAATTTAGACTAATATGTTAAATGAATTGCCTTATAATGAGTATACATGTACACTCATGTGAAATTATATACATAGTATGTTATATATATTGTTCAAATAAAATTATGTGGTAACATATATATTTAATTGTTTTACCTGGTATGAGTAGATATTTTTACCCCAGGCTATAAAATAAATGAATATTATTTTATTAGGTCATGATAGACTCTCCTTAATAATTGAAAATTTCAACTTATGCGTAATTAATTAAGTATATTGAAAGATATTGTTATCAAAGAATTTATGGGGTATGTAGACACAAAAATAAAAGTAGTTATTATAATATTGTTTTATATATATATTAGTGTTTGACAGCTATCATATTTGAGAAAATATGAAGTCCCTTGAATGCCATATTTGTATTTTTAAGGTTTAGAAATGTTGTGTTAAGTAATTATGAAACTTAGAAACTTGCATAAATAATTATGTATACTTATGCTATGGTTAGGCAATCAAGGAACTATCATAAGAAATTTATTTTCTATAATGTCGCATTTGGAACTACTAACCCATATCTTAGATATGCTATTATAACGATTGTATAAATTTTAGGTTTTCTTTATGATGTCATTTTAACTATTTAATCCTTTATCATATTCGTGAAGTTATATTTTTCTTAATAATAGAATCATAAGTTATTCCAATCTTTTACAATTTGTTTGAAATGGTTAATTCTTGTTCTTTAAGAATATACTTAGTGTGGGCCTCATGATAGCCTTAGTAGAAGTATATAAGTGTCATTATATCAAGTTAGAATCTTCATGTTTGTTATATTACAAAAGTACATCTTATGATTTGTTTACATGAGGAATGGAAATTCTATGTGTATATATGAAAGGTGAAAGAATATATCTTGTTTGAAATGGCAGAGCAAATGAGTAGTGGATTTAAATCATTCTTGTCAATATGCTACTTGAGGCATGAGCTCTCATGAAATTCATTATGATGATATATTGCAAATATTTTAAATTGTGGCATGATGTATTTATTGTACATGAAAAGTTTACAAGTGTTAAGCTATTTTTATATAATATATGCAAATCTTTTTGGGAGGACCCTTAGTTGCTTCCATAGGGTAGCCCTAGGTGCACCTAGCATTGGATTATCCATGGACTATTTATGGGAGACATAAGGTAGGCCATTGAAATGGGAATGTGATTTATTCCATCTGTGAGATTACTCCATATGCATGTGATACATTATTTCATGAAAAAGAGTTTCCTATGCAAAGAATGAGCGGATTCATCCCTAGATTATAAGTATTTTCCTCTATCACAAATATATGGATTTTCTTACCCATAATTATAGTATTTATATACGAGTATATAGAAATAAAGGAATGAATATTCCATATACAAAATATTCATCCCATTAGAAGCATGAGCACTTTCCACTACTTCAGGTAGAGGGTGAATTCTGAGCTTACCTCAACCTTTAGGTGCTGACTCTGGCCGAGTAGAGGATTGTTCAGGTGCCATAGCACCTCGTTGTCCTCTACCAGCTTGGATTCTAGTTTTTGGAGGCATCATCTACAAAAGGAGCAAGTTTTCAATATTTAAAAAATATAACATCAATTTGAAACAGATTGAGTGAGAACTCATGGAGTGGCTCAATATGGGAGTCCCATAAACCTTACTTATGTTAAGTGCTCCCCGGCACACCTAACCACAGACCTAAACCATGCTTTGATACCAAGTTTTTCATACCCCACATTAGGGAACATGACTAGCATAGGGAATTACAGACAAGTAATACTCTACCAGCCTACATCTGAATCCATGTACAACTTGAAGAAACATTTGCATTTGAAAGAAAACTCAACTGTTAGATAAACTTTGAAAGACCATTTGAGAAAGACTTCAAAACTTTTTTGGTAGTCTCCCCTAAAAATTGGACCTATCCTAATACAACATAAATGTAATCAACACTATATGACACAATAGGCCTCTATGGCTGAAACAACAGTAATTTACTATAGTTAAACTCAAAGCAAAAGCATAACATTCAAAATACAAATCATAGTTCCAAACTGCACATAATACTTAAGATCACTTCAGTTTTTCCTCAGAGAAGCCTACCATTTGTACGTAGTAAGACTTTCAGAAACTGAAGGATTGACTAGAGGTGGAACAACTATTGGATCTAAAAAATATTGGATAACAAGAGTGAGTCACACAGACCTAGTGAGCAGAACAAGACCTATCACGAGATATAAATTTTCTGCACAACACTATATATGAACATAAAACATACATCAAGTAAAATTCTTGAGAAGGTATGTAATTTCATCCCAACATAGGAAACTTTCAATTGTAGAAAATTAAGGGCATAAGGGAAAGATATTACCTTAACTTTCAAAGACCCCATAATTGTACAAATTCCCACAGATAATACTCAAGCTTTGTGACATCGTGAATTTGGTCACACTAACATATAGAACTAAGAAATAAGTAAATTACCAAATACTTTAAACATGGTATGTAAAATTTCCATAACTCATTTTCTTACCACCAAAATAGTTAGTTAAAGGCATCAAACTATAAGATTACACTTTCTGTGACATATCATTAGGTACATATAATTTTTGTAATAAGAATCCAATGTATGCTAAGCTTGTGCATGGATGGTAAATTCATATGCCTGTGATCATCATTCAAAGTAAGCCACATGGATGGTGAATTCATATGCCTACCTTATGGATCCATTATAGTCCATGGACCTCATGTGAAACTAGGTGCACCTAGGGTTCTACTTTGGAAGTAGCAATGGAAACTATCCCAAGGAGATATTTGAAAACATAATTATGTAAGAATGAATTTCTTGTCCTTTCAAATATTTTAGTTATTATGTGAAAATGATATTAACCTTTTCTTAAGAGAACCATCAAGTATATGTCAAACTCTATGGGTGTATGAACAAATACACATTGTAACATAGATGAAAATCAAACCTGTGGCATATTTAAGAAGATCCTAAAGTAGTGATATACCTATCTAAAATAAAATTCAATGTATGCTAAGCTTGGGCACTTTGGGGCAGATTTAGTACCCTAACCCACATAAACTTGTGAGGATTCAATAAACATGTATATGTTATAAATAATGATGGCATCAATAATAATAATTTAAGGCAGATAAAGGCCACCTTAAATTCCTACATCTAGATATAGAAAAATATTGTAACCAAAGATGGATAGTTCCACTCGTAGACTAGTTTGAAAGCTTGAGGTTCAAGCTTAAACAATTCAATTTGGATGAACCAAGAAGTCAACCCTCACAGTTGAACTAGGTTTGAAAGATTTGGTTATGGTGTCCCTAAATGAACAAAAATACATATACATACACTATATTAGTCATTTCGAGATTCCCATTTCTTACTTATGCAACTACTTGTAATTCTTTTGAAAATTTTCCACAAAATCCCGGTCGAGGACACTTGTTACCATCAATTACCTTTGCTTTGCTTAACAATTTAAAAGCAAGAAAAAAAACCAGTCAACACAGTCTTGGCAGAGTAAGAAATTGGCACACAATGAGAAAAAATTTTGTAATGCTCAGGAACACACCTTCAGGTTTAGAATAATAACCAAAGCCTTTATCAAGGCATGACCTTAATTAGAATTTGACCAGCAACACAGAGATACCAAACTTCATAAGCATCAATTGATTAAGGCAATGTGTAAGAGAGAATTATGAAATTCAATTCAAACAAAAATTTCTAAGTTAACAAACTACCTAGGCCCTCATATTTTCTAGATTAAAGTCTTACATATCACTACAAAAAAAGGCAATTAGAGGCAGCCAAAATCTGGCTAAGATTCCTCCTCTAAATAGGGCGTCACAACTTACTTAGAGGCTTATTTTTTCCACCTCAAAAATAAAATATCCAACTCTAAACAATGAAAAAAATTTGTTTCATTAATATTATAGGATAAAATCCGCTTGAAAATCTGCTTCTAAATAAAGGTAAATAAAGGCCACCTTAAATTCTGCCTCTAAAATTGAGGCAGATAAAATCTGCTCTAAAGTTTACTCTAGAATCAAGGAAATAGAGGTAGAATTTGGCCACCTCTATTTCCCTTTCTATATTAAAAAAAAAAAATGGGACTTCCATGCCTAAGTTTTCACTATTCCCTTAGGTTATTTCCTACCAAATTTATCTAACAATCTAAGATGAAGGCCCAGAAAGAAAAAAAATCAATAAATGCATTAAAAACCTCAAAAACAGTTTAAGTACATACAACAGTACATCATGAAAAAATAATTCAAATGTGAACATAATTTAAATCATCGCCTATATCATGGCTGCCAGGTGAGCCAGTTTTAACCAAGGGTTAAGTTAGAGGAGGGGAGCTAAAGTAGGAACCAGAGGTTAAGATGGATCGGCTTTAGCAGGAAAAGTATCCCTAAGGTGCTGGAAGAGAAGATGTATCACCTCTTGTATGCTATGCACAACGTCCTTGTATTCCTTCAACTCCATGTACAATTGAGCAATTGTTTGCCGCATATTCTAAATCTCAGATAGGGAAGTACCTTGGTCAGCATTAGCAGAAGAACCCTCAGCATAATATGTGGACTACTTCCCAAGGACAACCATGTGTGCCTTTCTATTGATTCCCCCAACCACATCAAAGTATAGCTGGTTTTTAGATGCAATAGTACCTATGGGATCTAATTATTTATCCTAAGTGTTTATTGTAAAAGCATTGGTTTTAATATTTTTAAAACATTTAAGCTTGTAAACAAGCAGAAACAAAATACATAAGTAAATAACTCACAGTAAGTAAGAGAAGCAAAATAGATAAGAATTCTACATACCTCTTATAATCACTTTAATCTTGCAATTCTCTTCTCAACCAAGCACACTAATCGCTTATTCTTTAAGAGGCACCAATCCACAGAACCTATGGTGAATAGGCTTAGTGATTGGAATAAACAAAGATGAAAGAAAATAATTGATAGATTTCAATGTAAATTAAGAACTCTATAGTGACACACCAAATAATTCACTTTTTCTCTTTCTTGAATGTTCACTTGTATGGCTACAAAAGGGAGAGGTTGCACATATATAGTATACTAACCCTAGGTCATGTGAGAGGATTTGAGTATAATTTAAAAGCTCAATCCCTAACCATTAGGGATTCACATGCCTACTAATAGGGAATATTAGATAATCAAATTATCTAATGAATTATCAATTAATAATCTTATTATTAATTGTGATAATAACATTTTATTTAACAATTAAATAAAACATGTGTGGCTTTCTAATTGGTCATGCTTGAATTAAAAATTCAAATAAATAAATTTTATTAAATTAAATCCCTTTGACTTAGTTAGTTTCTTAGTGAATGCAGGTTACCTAAGAAATGAAAACGCTTTTAATTTTTAATGTTTATTTACTTAAATAATTAGGATAATTAGGAGAAAATATATTTGATCATGTCAAAGACCAATTCCCCTCCTTTGGCCGTACACCACTCCATTATACGAGGAGGAGGTTGTTTCACAAGTTTGAATAATTCAAACTTTGTAATAACATTAGGATAAATAAATAATTAAATTAATTTTATCCTAATAAAATGCTATAGCAAAAATTATTAATTAAATGGAGATTTAATTTTATTTTCGTCGACTTCTTTAAATTAAATAATTTAAACAATTCAAATATTAATTTAATGTAGTTAGAAAAATAGTTATTAAGATAAAGGTTGTCCAAATTTAGACACCACCTATCTTAAATAAGATAAACATTTGTCTTAAAAATTCTATTGACTAATTAAATAACTTTTTTTTAGTTTAGACAACTAATGTAAGAATGATTTTTGTCTCTTTAGCGACAAAATGTTTCTTACATTTTCAAGCATGCTTAGGATAACATTTGTCCTAAAATAATTCTTTGTATAAATTAAGATAAATGTTATCTTAATTAAGACAATAGCTAAAATTCTATCAATAAACTTCATCTTAAATTTATTCCAACTCAATGTGGATTGAATTCTCGAAAGTTAGGTGGGGAATTCATTTGGACATGGGAATTTTGATCTCCAATAAATTTGAGATAATTTTAATCTCTTTAAGATAATCTAAGCTTATTAATCATGAACTCACTTCACCAAAAACTCATGATTGCACTTTTGATAATTCCTAAAATTATGAGAAGCCAATGTTGAACATTGATTTGTCCAATTTACAAACCTGTTTATGAACCCTCATAGCCATCCATTGACATAAGGTAAAATTATAGTTTTAACCCTTATGTCAATTTTGTCTCCTGGCCTCAGATTTCATCCAATAAGTAACCATATAATCTTTTAGAACTTTTCCAAAATTATCTTGAAATGATGAGTAGCGAATTCATCATCTCACTAAGCTCAGATATGTCACTTGTCTTCTTGAAATCACCAGAAGTGATGTAATGCTACGAACTCAATTTCTTTGATTTATGTTCCTAGAGGTTCACTCACACAATGATACCAACATACAGAGTCTTGACCAATCTCACAAAATGGTCATGAACATGAGTCCACAATCCATCAGGATTTTGATTCTATCGCTAGCACATGTAATGTGTGAGTTCAAGTTCAAAGTAATGGTATTAACTTGAACTTGATATCCCACTTGATTCCAATTCATTTAATAGTGTCATTACCTGAATTCTACTACTTCAATGATTTAGGATTCTTTATTCCCTTAGAAAAAAATCTCATTCTTTCTATAAAGGTAATCTGAATACTACAGTCTTAATTGAACAGAGTGACTAGCTCTATTCAATGACTGTGAATATTGTTTTAGATTTATCCAAAGATACATATCTCCTTTTGCATAACCCTTATGCAAATATATCTTGGTTTATTAGAATCTAAGAACCTTAATAGCTAGAAAATAAAACTTACATAAATAAACTCTTTATTTATTAATATTAAAATTATTTATATCAAATTAGGGAATATAACTTGCTTTCTAGGGTAACCTATTCCCAATAGTGCCTCTCTACAAATGCTTGTGAGCTCATCTCTTCCTTCTGCTTTGTAAATTCTTCCTAAAAAGACAAAGTAAAAAGCAGTTAGGTTGGTAGGATTACATCAACAAGATAATTAATTAAATGATACAAGAGATCTAAGAATACTTATTGTATATTGTACAACCTTTTCAAATACCCAAGCATCCTTTTTCTTGGATTGCTTAATCTACGTGAAGAGCTCAAATGGAGTTAGATCCCTCTATAATTCAACCCTCTATATACAAATACCAAAGGAGAAAAATTAATTATTTCAGAGTAATTAGAAAGAAATGAAAAATATTTTGGAGGCAATTACCAGTCTCTTCTTGTGCTTTGATGCAGAAATAGAACCACTAGTGTGGAGTAAGGCACTAGTATCACAAACCCCATTTTTACTATTTTGTTCACTTATGGCCTTAAATTCTAAATCCTCCCATTGCTTGAATAGTTTTTCTCTAACTTCAGTAAGGATCCATGATCTACTACATTGTTTGTCTCTTATTCTTTGTATTATATTTCTCATGCCTTTTCCAGCCTTGTTATTGAAATGCTTCCTAACCTTCCTATCATCAGTAAGGAGCAATTTATACTCCTTCTTGATTGATAGAAATTGAAAAATGAGCATAAAAGCGGAAAGAGTGATAATATTATCTCATATCTACTGAAATCAAAGAAATAGAATCCAATTTGCCTTGAACTCTTCGAACCATATATCTCTAACTTCTATAGGAACATTGGTCCATCGAATCTATGGTCCCTCAAACATACTTTTGATGATGTTAGATATGACACCTACCACTTTATTTGTCGGCTCAAAGCTAAAAGTTGATATAAATAGCAAAAAATTCACAATCACTAGGAATTAACTAGAAACCAATACGTTTACATAGTTTATAATGTCTCTTACTCCAATATCACGATAGGCCTAAGCCATGTGCACCCATCCACTATATCAACAATCCCAGTGGCGTCGAGGTAGTTAGTGTCCAAGAAGGAGGTCTAGCATCAGAGGGTGTAGCAGGGGAAGCTGTGGTTCTAGAGAATGTGTGGGGCTGATGTGAGTTTGTGGCTGTGGCTGGGGTAGGTGGGGTAAGTGAACGGGTGGGGACAAAGCTCGACTAGAGAATAGATTGAGTAAAGAAAGAATAAGGATGGCTATCTGTGAGGTAGATGCCATTATACTAGCACTTCCAGCACAATTTATACCTCTTCCTCTTCCTCATCCTTAACCTGCCATCTATGTGCATACAATAAAACCATTGAAAAAATAATTAGAGATAAAGAACAATTTGTATTTGCAGGATATCAAGAAATAGCATGTGTGAAATATAAAGAAACATAATTTTCAGAGATTTATCTAGTTTAATTTACATGAATGTCATAGACTAATTATGAGGAAAAAATTTTGATCTAATTTGAATTTGAATCTATAAATTCCTCCTCGAATTCAGTATCACTTGTCGTAAACAAATTTTCATCATCGTCTTCCAGGTTAGTTTCATCTAGTTGAAAACGATCAACCTCCTAGGGAAGACCTTCTCTATTAACTAGGTTTTGGTCTAAAACATCATCAGTAAGTATTGGCAACAGTTTGGGTATCTCATCATCTTGGTATGGTTGATTTTCTTTATGATTTGGTATCTCGGGAGCAACAATTGTACTTTGAGCCTTCATCTTAATAACGCATAACCACTCTGGGTTGTCTTTAGGATATAGAGTATAGTAAACTTGCTCCACTTGTTGAGTAAGTATGAAAGTATCATATGATTTATACATCCTTGATGCTTTTACCTCTACCAACCCATGATTGAAATTGGTCCTTGTCCACTAATTAGGAGTAGGGTCAAACTAATCACATTTAAACAAAACTAACTTCTTGAAAGTAAAACCGATATACTCCATTTCTATAATATACGTTATTATCCCATAGAATTCATTTTCTAATTGACCACAATCATTGCCTTAAACACATATACCATAATTGGAAGTTTTCATCCTTTCAGACAAAGTTTGTGTGTGAAATTTAAAACCATTGACATAATATATGTTCCATATATCAACCATGAGAAACGGACCCCAAGCCAAACTCTTTATAAGATCACCACATATTCCATTTTCTGGATTACTCACCTAATATCAATAAAAGGTCATATACTTAGACATTGATGATTCAATTACTGAAAAATATGTGGACAACAATTAAAGAATAAACCTACATAATTTTTGAACCATGAACTGAAGTTTAAGAAAATTTCCTTTCCAAGTTGTGCAAAAATGATGTTAAGTATGAGTTCTCACAGATAATCCGCATATATACTGTCGATGTTTTATCATTAGTGACATGAAAATATTTGTCAGAAAATATCAGCAACTAGATAAAAGGAATTTTGGAATACTTTAAGAAAGGCTAAACCTCAGGATAATTTATAAGAATGTGAAGGGTGGCAACTTCAAATTCCTTAGCATTAAGTTGATGATTATGTGCTTTCCTAACCCAGCATCCTGGGTAATTGAATATTGACAATGGTGGAGAAGATGATCAACCTTCACCTCCATCATCATTACGGATGACTCTTATCCTTCTACAAGGAATGTGGGATGGATAATAATAAGAAACAAAAGTTGATGTTTCCTACACTAAGGGCCTGTTCGAATGTTCTTTAAAAAGAATGACTTTTATAGAATGAGAAGTTGATTCTTAAAAAAGAATGTATTTTAGTAGAATGAGAAGTTGTTTTGCATTTGGATGAGTAAATGAGAATGACTGTTGAATCAAAAAATGTGTTCTGTTGCAAAACCGTAAAAGGACTTTTGATTGATAAAATTACTAAAAATGACATGTACAAAGAATTTAAAATTAATAATTTTTAATAGATAAAAATTATTTTTTTAATTTAAAAATAATAAAATAAATATATACATGATTAAAAATAATAATTTTTAAAATAAAATAATAATTATGTCAAAATAATCATAATAAAAAATAAATTAATGAAAGAAATAATATAACTATATTAAAAAAATATTTGATTAATTTTAAATTTTATAATTATGATAAAATTTAACTATGATATAATAATAAAAAAAGATGTAACTATGATGAGCAAAGGGGCAAAATAGTCAAAAAAAATAAATCTACTTCTCCTAGAAGGAGAAGTTACAAAATGGGGATTCTACTTTAATCACAATTTCTTATTTTACTTCTCCTTCTCTTTCAAGAAGAAGCAGATACGAACAGCTCAAAGAATTACAGAAGTCATTATTTTCAAAAAAAATCACTTTTCCTTCTCCTTAAAGCCAATTCGAACGCAGCCTAAATAAGCTTCACAGATGGAACCTTCAACTTTAGCCTTATTCTTCACTTTATCTTTAAGGGTGCATAAGAACCTAATTGGAAGGTGACACAAAGTATGACTATAGAAATCAAAGCATTTCAGTAAAAGAAATAAATATATTAAAGAGTCAAAAGAAAAAAACCTTTCAAATGGATATATCCACCGATATTGAACAGGACCTCCAACCCTGGCTTTATATGGCAAGTAAATAGGCAAGTGCTCCATTGAGTCAAAAAAGCTTGGAGGAAATATTTGTTTCAATTTACACAAGATAATGGGAATATTAGTCTCTATCACAAACAATTTATCAACCTTCAACATCGTTGAGCACAATTCTCTAAAGAATTGATTTAACTCCACAAAGGTATTCTATATGAACTTTGGTAATGATTTAAAAGCAATTGGGAGTATATGTTGCATAAAAACATGACAATCATGACTTTTCAACCCATGTAACTTAACTTTCCTTATGTCAATGATCTTACCCAAATTACTTACATAACCATCAAGCAACTTCAAATCTTTAACCTATTGACAAACAGCTACCCATTGTTACTTGGTCAATACATATTATGCTTTGCGTTTCTTAAGTCTACTACCCCTAACATTTTGTAGATGTAGGTCTTTTCATCTGTAAAGTTCGGCCAAGTTCAACCTAGCTTTGGGTGTATCCTTGGTTTTACCCTTCACATCCATGACTATGTCAAATAATGCAACAAACACATTATTCTCAGTGTGTATCACTTCAACATTATGACAGAGAAGATGTGTTCTCCAATAAGGCAACTCCCGAAATATAGATCTTTTGGGCCAATGGTGATCAACGCCATACCCAAACAGATTAGATATTTGAGGCTCTTCTATGCTAGGTAAGTGTTTGATGTGTAGCCATATTTTTTCCCTGGATAATTGCGGAGGTGGCAATAAGGACTCCACACTATTTTCTAAAAACATTATATGCTTTCAAAAAAGGAATTCTTCCTTCTATCCTTCCTATATGGATGATCTACGGGCAAGAATTGCATGTGATAATCAAAAAAGTAAGTCTTCCTACTATGTTTGAGAGAGAACACCTTAGACCTCTCCATACAATATGAGTAAGATAGTTTTCTAGTGATCATCCAACCAGACAACATTTTGTATGCAGGATAGTTATTGATAGTCCACATCAAAATAGCCTTCATCATGGAATTTTGATGCAATACACATCATAAGTTTGCACACCTTCATTCCACAACATTTTTAGCTCACATATTAATGGTCGCAGGTAGCCATGAATCTTAGTTTTTGGATTAGATGGACCTTGAGTAATTATGGTTGGAAACATAACTTCTCTTTTCATGCATATCAAAGAAGGAAGGTTGTAAGGAGTAAGGATGATAGGCTAACAAGAATAATTGTTTCTGGACAACCCATACAAAGAAAATCCATCACTATATAACCATAATCTTATATTTCGAAGGTTTCGAGCAAAATCAGGATAAGTTTCATCAAGATGTTTCCATGCTTCTTCATTTGATGGGTGAGATAAGATATCAGGCTCTCTTGGATTCTCCTGGTGCCATGTCATGTGACATGCAACAGCCATTGAGGAATAAAGTCTTTGTAGCCTTGAAACAATTGGAAAATGCCACATCCTTTTCAAGGAGGTTTCTTCAACAATACCCCTTTAATTGGGAATTTTGTAACATTTCATCCCACAAAATTTGCAATTCCTCTATTCTCATTGTCCTTGTAATATAACATGCATCCATTAGAACAGTAATCAATCTTTATACAACCCAAGCTCGATTTTTCGCTGACTTTTTGGCATGATAAAAATTAGGAAGCATTCAATTACCACTCGGCATTGCGTCACTCATTATATCTACCATGTGATTAAAACAACTCTCTGTCATGTTATTATCACTCTTCAGGCTCAGACTATCAATTGCCATTAATAACACTGAATACTTCTAATATCCATCCCACAATGGAGCTTGTGCGGCTGCCAACATATCAAAGAATCTATATGCATTTGAGTTAGGCTATTCGATCAGTAATGGTCCAGTAGTATCAATCACCATTTGTTTGTATACATTGTAGTCTTATCTTTGTCCAATAGGGACAAAGTAATCATTTACTACTACTACTGAAGGGATAGGTGGCATTGCTTTCCCATGAATAGTCCAATAGTTAGTAATTGTCCATAAACCCCTTACGCAGCAAATAGTCACTTTCTTAGGCATTTCGTATAACTTACATTTGCTTTTCCTAGAAGGATACCTAATCCCTCCTTCGCTCACTAAATTTTCTTATGCGTATGCAAATGTGATAAACACGTACATCCCATCAACAAATTCATCATTCAAATGTCATTTATCATTCAATCGATTATCTATCCACTTATGATGCCCAAGTACGACCATAGGTATATTACACAAAATGGACGACCTATTAAAGAATTTCAAGCACAAAATTTCATCAAGGTTTTTAAGGTCCTCAGAGAAAAGGACGTTAAAATAGCCCTAACAACTTTAATAAAATGAAGTAACTTTGATAATAAATCCTTTATGAACACATACTAATTGTAATTGTGGATTTGGATTCTAGCTTTCAAGAATTGTAGCTTTCTAACATTAAGTAACATAAAATGAAAGAACAACAAAAACAAAGCTTCCAACATATCAATTTCACCCCTAACTATAATTGTAGCATTAGATACCACTACTTTAGCATGGAGGACTAAATTCTATATATATCATGTCAATTGGATTTATTAGCATATAATTTATACACATCCAAAGTTAGCCAAAGTTATCATCCAAAGTTAGCTAACTTCAAGTTTAACTCAATTATGTATCCTTCTCATCAATGAATTAACCCTTCCAGGTGTTTATTTGAAGTT
Organism: Ceratonia siliqua; assembly: GCA_034509205.1. Taxonomy (NCBI): domain Eukaryota; kingdom Viridiplantae; phylum Streptophyta; class Magnoliopsida; order Fabales; family Fabaceae; genus Ceratonia; species Ceratonia siliqua. Next base: position 3,462 of record JASKGM010059267.1, on the reverse strand, counting down.
TTAATAAATCCATTTAAGCAATTCAATTCTTCTTTCCCAATTTAACTACCATCAAGTAAAAATTTGTCTTAATTAGCAGTAAAAAAAGATTGATATTAGTGTGTGTCGGGGTGTGCATGCCAGAAAGTGCACGTGTAGGGGAACTATAAGAAAATAAGAACAAAAAAAACACATTTGTGGAAACTTGCACTTTAAAAAAATCCATAGCAATAAAGGTAGAATAGAAGCAAGTCTAAAGATAGCCTGCAGGCAATTACCTTAGTCATTTGCTCGGAAACCCTCAAACTTGTCACTTGTAGTTACTTCAGTCATCTTCAAGGACTTCTTGCCAAATTAAAGTTTTTTTTCTTTTTTTAAATTCTATAAGTTAACTGCATAAGATTTAACACAATTTTATTAGTAGTGACGCAACTGGAGTTAATTACTCTAAAAAAATTCCAAAATAGTTTCAACAATCAATTAGAAATATCACATTCTTGAACGGTTAATGTACGTCTTGTTTATTTCACATAGATAATTAATTAGAAATGTCACATTCTTCCTAATCTTGGAATTGACTTGTTTGAGAATAGTTACATTGCAATGGGCTTAAACTTTGATTCATGTGTGCTATATTAATTTTCGTGGGAGGAATTTGGAAAAGTGATAGAAAATAATGATAAAGGAATAAAGTACATCAAACCTTAGATAAGAAACATGAAATTTGTAGATTTATTGGTAGAAAGATGAATTTAAAAACAAACCGTCACCCAAAAAATAGGAAGTGATCATGAACATATATATTCTCATCGGTGTCTTGAGATCAATAATTAATGACTTCTATTGCTTTGGAATTCATGATGAATATTGATCTGTAACTTGATATCAATTACATACAACCACTCTTAATGACCGCAACACACTTAGATAAGTGTATGTTGTGTTTCTTTTATCTTTTCCTACCAGGCACCATTCTTTGGTCAGATTCCAAGGTGTTCTTTTCATATTTGTTAGCAATTAATCTTATAGTAATGTAGCTTTTATTAACTCACAATATTCCTATTTTGGGAAACAAGTTGGAATAGGTAATATAAAGGGGTGCTGCATGCTATTGAACTTAAAAATAACTTAAAAATCTTTCTTCCCCCCTATCTTTCTTACATGCCTTTTAGGTTGCGTTAGGACAAGAAATCTGACAAATATATAATGGTTAGTAAGGACTAAGTTCATTTGGTTGGGATGGGGGGGCATCTGCGTAGAGAATAGAGATCCTAGGTTGAAGTTGTAATAACAATTTCTTGATGTACCCAATTAAAAAAGAAAGAAAAATAAAGGAGTTAAATAAGCATTTGATTGTTCTCCTAATACTGTTAGACTAAAAATCAAGTTATTGGCTTAAATTATGAAGGGCATGCAATTTGTAAGATACTCTTAGAAATATTCATTGAATACATCAAAGCAGAATCCAGAATTTATAGAAAATCATGAAAGTAGACAGACTATCAAGAGCTATTCTATATAAATGTGTATCGATATGTATTTATGAAATTTTGTACTCTCTTCTGCTTTTCCTAGTAAACCATTTTCTTTGTTACTTGGAACATTTAACTCAGATGTGTAATCGTGTTTGTTTGTTACTGATTCACAGGGAGAAAGCATGCAGACAGACCTTTTCATTGCCTTGATTGTCAGTATAGGAGAGAATTTGTTAGGGTATATTTGACAAATATAGAACAGATTTTCCAGCGTTTTGTAGAAGAGAGAAGAAGCCAGCTTGGGAAGTTGATAGAGAATAAAGCTAGGTGGTCGAGGTATTCATATGCTCAACTTCAAAAGTGTGAAGTTTTTGACATATATGTATAGTCTGAATAATAATCCCACAGTCTCATAATTTATGTTGCAGTTCTTGTTCCAAAGTAAGTGTCACCTAATAAAAGTTAGGATCATTAAATTATCTTTTTCACTCTTCCAGACTGATAATAAGTTTTCACTTTTAAAAACTGATAAATCAATATTTGAGTTGGCTAATTACCCCTTCAATCCAAAAAAGTGACTAGTGGTGGCATATCAGGTAAGAAAGAGGAGATAGCAGACAGAGGGATGGATAATGTAGTTATATCCACTCTGTCTGACCATATTTTGTTGTGCTACTGCCAACTTCACGTAGTCTATGCCTGTTTGTATGTATGTGGTTCTACATGTATATTATAGCTGATAACATTTACTCAGTCTTGATATTATTGTCTTATTGGAATGTAAACTGTTTCTCCTTTTTATGGTGTATTAGGATTGTTGCGACATATGTATGATCTTTAACTTGTGGTGTCCGATTTTATTGGCTGGTCAAAAGATAATTTGTAATAATTGCAGCTTCCGTGCTTTCTGGCTTGGAATTGACCAAAATTCCAAGCGCCACATGTCTAGGGAGAAGACAGATGTAATTTTGAAAGTAGTTGTAAAACACTTCTTTATAGAAAAAGAGGTGACTTCCACCTTGGTAATGGATTCCTTGTATAGCGGATTGAAGGCTCATGAAGGCCAGACTAAGTGCAAGAAAGGTACGGTGAAATAGTAGGATATAGAAACGCCAACACCAATTGTTCGTGTTGAGAAAGATATGTTTGTACTGGCGGATGATGTTTTACTACTACTTTAGAGTGCTGATATAGAACCATTGCCTCCAAAAGATGAGAAGGGTTCTCAAAATCGTACAAAGCTTGCCAATCTCTTAGCATCGTCAAAAGGAGAGGATTTTGTTATTATGCTTTGGTTTAGCTATATATGATGACAGTTATTTGCTAGGTTTTTTTTTTTTTTTTTAATATCTAGCACCCTTCGTGTCCATGTCCCTTCTTTTACGATACTAGTGGAAGCTATTTTCCTTTTTTCTTCCAAGTTTTCTTGCTCTTCAATCTCCTCTTCTTAATTGTGTGATGAGTGGGTAGTGGACATTACTTTTGGAATTGATGAGTTTTGGTTTTATTAAAGAGAAAAGAAGTTAAAAGAGTGTGTAAGTAACCCATCAGTTTGTTTGTCCATCTAAAAAGAAAAACAGAAAAGCAAGCTCATTCCCAAATATATGTTCTATATGTTAATGTAAATTCATGTCTTTCTTGGAAAAGTGAGGTTTCCTATATAATTAATACATCGTTCATGGCAACATGTTGGTGGACCACCTTAATCTCTCAAACAGACAACATACAAAACAACATAAATGAAATGTAACAATGGCCACAAAATTAACATGGATTCCACTCAATTTTAGTGCATCAGGGGTAGATTCACTTTCAAATTTTATGCAAGGGTAAACTAGTCTGAAATAAACATGACAAGGGAAAAGAAAGACTGCAATAAAGTAGAATTAAAAGGCAAAAGAATGAGTAGCTGAAATATTCTCAAACTAAGCGTGATGGAAGACTAATCGGCGTGACAACGTGACAGTGACTCGATGTGACGTGGGGGAGTTACCGCTGTTGGGACACG
>JASKGM010059256.1:0-18165 GCA_034509205.1 Ceratonia siliqua | reverse complement strand
ACAAGCTTAGTTAAAAGGACAAGCAAGGGGAGATACAGGAACCCCTTAGAACAGTCGAGTTATTATATTAAAAGGTACTTTGGTTAATTTTTATTAAAATTATTAAAATATATTATTTTTGTTTTAAATTATTTATCATTTTAAAAATTTTAATTTATTTTTTATTTTATATTATCAATAAAATATTAATTATTATTTTTTTCAACATTATTATTATTTATTATTATTTTTAATAAAATAATAATAAGAATTTAAATTAATTTTAATAAAAATAATTTAATAAGTATAATTATTTTTTATTAAAATTAAAATTTTTTAATAATTTTTTTAATTTTTATATTATTATCTTAAATTATAAATAATTTAAAATTAAAAAATATTTAATATAAAAAAATATTAAATTGATCATCATAATACATAGATATGACAAACAGCGACTCGAGTATAAAAAACTCATTTTTTGTGGATCATCATTTTCAAAATCAAACTCATATTTGAATTTTTTAAAAAAAATTATAAAAAAATATAAAACAGTGGGACCGCCCCAAAGATAGAAATCTCCCATAAAATCTGAATTCTCTTGTTTATGCTTCTCATGCCTTGCCAATGAAGCTTTTGGCTCTATTTCCTTCCTCTTCCTCTCTGCTTTATCTAAATCTAACTACTCTGTTTCTAGTTTTCTGTGCCCTTGAACTGGCTTTTACGACACTAGCTGCCGCCATGAACGACGGAGAGATAGTTGCGGAAATTCCTACCTATATCCGAGTCTACAAGAATGGCACCGTGGAACGCCCCCGAGAAACCCCATTTGTGCCACCCTCGTTTCATGACCCACAAACCGGAGTCTCATCCAAAGACATTGTCATCTCACACAAACCCGCCATTTCTGCTCGCCTTTACCTTCCAAAATCCTCCGAATCCATGCAACACAATCAGGTACAAAAGCTTCCCATCTTGGTCTACTTTCACGGTGGTGGATTCTTCTTTGAATCCGCCTTCTCTCGGCTCTACCACAACTACTTCAACCACTTCGTCTCCCAAGTAGATGTTGTAGTCGTTTCTGTGGAGTACAGGCTCGCTCCAGAGCACCTTCTCCCTGCAGCTTATGATGATTGTTGGACTGCTCTGCAATGGGTCGCTTCCCATTCCACCCATAATCCCACCATGAGGGAGCCATGGCTAATCAATTATGGTGATTCTCATAGAATTTTCATAGGGGGTGATAGCGCTGGTGGTAATATTGTACATAACATCGCCATGCGAGCTGGGGCTGAGGCTTTGCCTTGTGGTGTTAAAATATTAGGTGCTATTTATTCCCACCCCTACTTCTACAGTTCACGGCCAATTGAATCTGAACCTGTTAAAGGGCACGAGCAGAGCTTGCCCTTTGTAGTTTGGAAATTCGTCTATCCATCTGCTCCTGGTGGAATAGATAACCCTATGGTCAACCCGTTTGCTCCTGGGGCACCTAGCTTGACTGGACTTGGGTGTTCCATGATATTAGTGTGTGTTGCTAGTAAGGATCCATTAAAGGACAGAGGGGTTTGGTACTATGAGGGTGTGAAGAAGAGCGGGTGGCAAGGGGAATTGGAACTGTTTGAACAGAAAGGGGAGGACCATGTTTATCATATCTTCAATCCTGAATCTGAGAATGGCAAGAGAATGACAAAGCGCATGGCTTCTTTTATCTTGGAGAAAAAGAACTAGCATGGATTAATCTATTGAACTTGGAGTAATAGTAAGAAAATGTTTCTGAATAATAATAGTCCAAGTCTTGCCTATGTTGTATTCTTTGAAACTCAAAGAGGAAGAGATACATAGGATATTCAGTTCTTGCAAATTTGTATTGTGAGATGCTTGCTTTGTTTATGTGTTGTGAGGCGAAAGCTATTAGCCATGTTGTGAGTTTTTTTTATAGACTCTTCATTTTCTGCGACAATTTCTTGTCATTTTCATCCATATAAGTTTTCAAGTGAAGCACGCCGCTCCATCAAGTCTAAAAAGGAAAGTGCATGTGTGAGTTACAGAAAGGGGGAGTTAATATATTTTTAAAAAATAATTTTCTTAATAATAATAATTAATTATAAGTTTAAAAAATTTCTTTTAAAAAATAAACACAATTAAAAAAATTTTAAAAATTCAAAAAGAATAATGTATAAAGAAAGTAAACATTTTGAAGAAAATTAATTTTTTTTAAATATCATAAATAAATACTGAATAAATAATGTAAATAATAAGAAAAAAGAAGGGAGGTGGAATAGACTACTCATCTGGACGAGATAGATGAAGGGGAAGTGCTGATTGTTGAGATTTTGTGGTCTGACTCTCAGCCCCAGGTTCAATTGGGGACGAAGGGTGAGAGATTTGGGAATAAAGGAGGAACTGTAATGCAAAAGGGAAAGGAGATTTGGGTGGAAGGGGGCCACGGCAAGGGGAACAAGTGGAGGCGGCGACTGGTGAGTGACGATGGCGGAGGGACTAAGGAAACAAGGTTTGAGTTTTTGGGGGAATGGAGATGCAGTGTACTGAATTCTGATAGACCGTGTGGTGTGTAGTGGTTCAAAGAAAAAACCGAGGACGGCCCTACATTATTCCAATTTCCAATCAAAGCAGGTCTTCAGCTAGAAAGTTCCACCAAGAGTGAGCCATGGTTGATCCATAATCAAATTAGGGGTATCAAAAAGGATCAATCTGGTTCGTCAAGGGCCGCCCTTGACGGGCCGAGTCTTAACGAGTCAGGTCAAAAAATCTCTTTTACTAAAAGGGCTTAAAAAATATAACCTGACCCTAACTTTACAGGGTTATAAAATTAAACGAACTTTAACGGGTTAGTACATGAAAAATTATAAAAAATAAAATATTATAAAATTTCATACAAAACAAAACCTAAACTATCAATCAATAATTATGTAAAATTTTTATTCACAACAAAACATCATCAATCCATAATATATTTATAGATTTAATCTCCACAAAATTTCAAAGACAATAGTATAAAAGTTAATAACAATAATGAGAATAAAGAAAACTGAACAAGTTTTAAATTAATAAGCTTACCATTATGAACAAAATTATACAATCAATTACGTGTACATATAAGAGCTTGCGCATGATCTCCTGAAAGAGAATATCAGTATTTGTTGAAAACATGTGCATCAATACTAAAAGTCGATTCACTAATCACAGTCGTGATTAGAATACTTAGTAGATCACATACCGTCCTTGATTATTCTGAAAATCGATGTCTATGATCCTTCCAATATTGTAAGATATCTAAATCTTAAAAAAAAATGAAGTTCAAGTTTTGACTCATCCAAATAAAGATATAACTGGAACTTCCTATTATTTATCACAGATTGGCTCTTAAATAATGCATACTCCTATATCATTTCAAGTACAATGATAAAGAAATTCAATTAACAAATTAGTTATATTATACTATTAAAAATAGAACATAAATTAAAATTTATAAATACTAAAAAAATTAAAACTTACATCAAAGTCTTTCACTTAATTTTCATTCATTTTTCCATTCCATTACTAGTTTACTACAAGGTTTTGTAAAAAAAAAAAATTAACAGGGCTCAACCCGACCCGTCAATGACTAGCTTTTAACAAGCCAAGCTTTCAACGAGCCGGACAGAAAACAACCTTCATTTTTTAGGACCTATTTTTTTGTCTCTAAACCCGCCCTAATCCTTAAAGAGATCGGACCAACCCATTTTGACACCCTACATCAAACATGGTCATTTCAACTGAGTTTATGTAAGAGGATGATAGATTGTAGGTCTCCTTGCTGGGTTGGAGACCTTGCCCGCTAATAAGAAGTGCTTCTGGTCTACAATTTGTGTGTACCCACCTGGTTCTACTAGAGCATGTTTGTTTTCGGCCATACAAGACTGTGTTCCCTTTGGGCCCAAATTCTAACAAACTTTAGGGCTGTTGAGAAAATTGCTGGGCCCAGATTCAAACATGGGTTGCAATCTCAAGGGTTCCACCGACTAGCTGGCTTTACTTCTCCTTTGGTGAACGCGAAATAGTTTTTTTTTTTTTTTTTGGAAGTCTTTCACTTTCATCATTTTTGGGTTTTCCCTCCTCGTTCTCTCACTCAGTATATATGTTGCAATGCCAGTTAACCATTTAAATTTGAGATTGTTCGAACTGCAGAATACCAACGCTCATATCAAGAGGTACCTTTTTTCTCATTTCTAGGTTTTCTACTTGTCTTTAGTTTATTTTAATTTGATTTCATTCCAAGTTTGTGCCTTTGCTTTGTCTCAGATCTGTTGCATTATTGCAAAAGATAAGATTTTTAGGATAAAGTTGTGTAAAGCAAGTTACTTGTTGGTGTTCTCCTCCGAGGAAACAACCTCGTATGTGAATGTCTTGTTTGCATCTTTGCTTTTATAAACCCCTCACCCTTGTTCTGTTTCTCATAAATTATAACGCCATCTTACACGGAAATGATTAATGTCTGTCACCATGTGCTTTGTGTGATCGAATTGATGTTATTTAATCAGTTTATTTGGTGCTTGACTTTGTTCTTCTTCTTGCGGGCTTGCCTCGGGGATGAGTTCTTAGGGCATTGAATTGGAAATGTAAATGGTAAAGAGTTAACATCAATGTAAGGCCCCGAGGCTATTTTTTAGCGAATGAACTCTTACAAATCCTTTCAACTGTTGGATTGGGAAATATTTATTTTTCTACTTTTTACGTGAAATAGTGGAGGATAAATAATTTGCTTGATTTGACATGGGAAGGGATATCTAACTTTAGAGCATGTCTATCTATATATGCTTGTCTCTGTATTTTTGTGGTCGGTGAAGGTCGGGGATTTAAGAGAGAATGTTATGTCTTTGCCTATATCAATATAAAGAGAACTTTAAAGAAGATTTTCCTTTGAAGTAAGTAAAGAAGACAACTTATGCTCTTAATGCTTCGAGTCCTTTTAACTAGTAGACCGTTTTGCTGGAATTGAGCTGCTTGAGGTTTGATTATGCAAGATCAACATCTTACTTTTATTTATGCTGCATATAGATATTATTATGGTTCTTCAAAAGGAGTAGAAACAGAAAAGTAAAGAGAGCTAGTTTTATAGGAAATATTAGAAATCCATTTATCAGAACAAAATTGTGGGGCAGGACTTGGGGGAAGAAAAGTCAGTTTCTTTTTGTTGAACTTTAATTTGGAGAAATACTTTAGTATTATTTTCATATTTTGTAATATTTTATTGATTTTTTTGTATAGTTGTTCCTGGACCTGGACCTATGCACCTTATGTTGGCTGTCTCTCTGTTTATCTCTGGTTTTCCCCCTCTCGGCTTCTCTGTTCTTCTTATTGGTAGTAGTACTATTGAGTTAACTTCACTGATTTCCACTGCTCGTTACTCATTGTTGAAGGTTACTTCTTATGGCTTATTATATCCTATACATCATAAGAAATTTAGTGAGCTATAACACCAAGCTAGTTCACATAATTTACTCTCTCCTGAAGCAGTTGTGTGGATTTTCTTTCTTTTCTTCATTTTTTAATAAATGCAAATGTGTTTTTCTTTTCTCTCGATCATGCTTTCTAGCTTTGTAGCTGTAACTTGGTTTAATTTAACCTGTTATTATGAGAAGAAGTTATAACTGAAACTGAAATGGAATGAAACAGGCCGTCCTTTTTAGTTGCTGTTGGTTTGCTGGTTTTCATTTTCTTTTCCTCCTGATTCATGATATTTTTTAATCACTTAATTGTCAGAGGGATTGCTTTTTGGATGGGGTAAGTGGTTGATGATTGGAGAGTTTGCTTATATATGCAAGATTAGATATAAAAATTCTGAATCCTTTCAGAAACTTTGCTGCTGTTAAATTTTAAATTAAATTAACTCAAACCCTCAATGGTGTTAAGGTTGGAGGCAGGACTTTAAAGACATTTATGAGTGACTTAATTAGTTTTATCTAGATTAGCATTTTCATCATGCATTGTGCAAGGATTTGGAATTTTTTTTTTTTCATTTTCTTTGACAATAGCTAATATTATCATTTAGGATACATATTTTAGGATGTTATTGATTTACATATTTTTTTGCCATAATTCTTAAATCTACATTAATTATTTTTTTACACTCTTTCTCCCTCACTGAAATATTACATATATGGAAATTACTTACATGAGCATTTCTGGTAGGTCTCATTGCAATGGATGCTGTGGAGCTGAGTTCGCAGCGCAGACCATTTTCAATCAAACTTTGGCCTCCTAGTCAGAACACTAGACAGATGCTTGTGGAGCGGATGACCACCAATCTTGCAACTACATCTATTTTCACACAAAAGTATGGAACTTTGAACAAGGAAGAGGCTGAAGAGAATGCGAAAAGAATTGAGGATGTGGCTTTTGCTACAGCTAACCTACACTATGAGAAAGAGCCAGATGGCGATGGGGGTTCTGCAGTCCAGCTATATGCCAAAGAATGTAGTCAGCTCCTCCTAGATGTTCTTAAAAGCGGACATGGTAAAAATGATAGCAAAGAAGCAGTTACGTCTGATAATATCACTGCACCTTGTGAATCTGTTTTTGATATATCTAAAGGACAACGAGCCTTCATTGATGCTGAGGAGGCTCAGGAACTTTTAAAGCCATTAAAGGAGCCAGGAAATTCGTTCACTAAAATATGCTTCAGCAACAGAAGTTTTGGATTACCAGCAGCACAAGTTGCCCAGCCTATTCTCGTTTCCCTCAAGGACCAGTTGAAAGAAGTAGATATATCAGATTTTATTGCTGGAAGATCAGAGGCAGAGGCTCTTGAAGTCATGAATATATTCTCAGCTGCTCTGGAGGGTAGTTTCTTGACGTCTTTAAACCTCTCTGATAATGCCTTAGGTGAGAAAGGTGTTAGAGCATTTGAAGCACTCCTGAAATCACAGACCTGCTTGGAGGAGCTTTATTTGATGAATGATGGCATCTCAGAGGAAGCTGCTCAAGCAGTTTGTGAGTTGATTCCCTCCACAGAGAAGCTTAGAGTTCTTCATTTTCATAATAATATGACCGGAGATGAAGGGGCACTAGCTATAGCTGAGGTTGTGAAGCGTTCTCCTTCATTGGAGGATTTTCGTTGCTCCTCTACAAGGATAGGCTCTGAAGGTGGAGTTGCCTTGTCTGATGCTCTAGGGAATTGTACCCATCTGAAGAAGCTTGATTTGCGAGACAACATATTTGGTGTAGAAGGTGGTGTCTCTCTGAGTAGAGCTCTTACCAAGCATGCAGAATTGAGAGAGGTATACCTGAGCTACTTAAACTTGGAAGATGAGGGTGCAATTGCAATAGTCAGTGCACTTATGGATTCATCTCCTCACCTTGAAGTTTTGGAGATGAGTGGAAATGACATTACAGCTGAAGCTGCTCCTGCAATAGCAGCTTGCCTAGAAGCGAAGCAGTTTCTTGCCAAGTTGAACCTGGCTGAGAATGAACTGAAGGATGAAGGTGCCATCCAGGTAAGCAAGGCAATAGAAGGCCATATCCAGTTAAAGGAAATTGATTTTAGCTCCAACAAAATAAGAAGGGCTGGGGCTCGTCAATTGGCTCAGATTCTGGTGCAGAAGGCCAATTTTAAGTTTCTGAACATTAATGGAAATTTCATTTCTGATGAAGGCATTGATGAGGTGAAGGATATGTTTAAAAAATCTCCTCACATGCTTGGTCCTTTGGATGAAAATGACCCTGATGGAACAGATGACGATGAGGAATGTGATGAAGAAGGTAGTGAGAATGAACTTGAACCAAAAATGAAGAACCTTGAAGTTAGTTAAGAGAGTAGAGTAGTGGTTTAACTGGTTCAAGTGGTCTATTTCTAGGTTCTGCTGCCCAAACAACTTTTAAGACGGTATTAAAGTTGAGGGTATCTAGTATCTACTATCTAAACCATTTTGTTTCTACAGCAGTTTGTATAACTCTGAAGACGCATTAGTGGGACAGCAATCAATGATTTGAGGGTACGAAATTTCTGTAGTTTAGGTATGGTGATTTTGTTGGCCATCTGTATCCTTTCTTTTCTTTTCTTGACGTTGTATTATTTGCAGGTGGAACCACTTAATCTAATTATTAGTGTAAAAACACATCTTGTAATCATTTCTGTTTGTTAATTTGTTATAGATTTTGCTTCTGCTTTTAAGAGTTATTCTCAATAGATGTTCACAGATAATTGATCCTTTACTGACAAGATCAAAGGAAATCAATTTTTCATAAAGAATTTAAAAATAGGGATCAGATTGGTGAATAGGAGAGTGGCCATATGCTGTAACTAGACTTTGGGGCGGACACCCAACTCGTCTCATATTCGCGCGAGTCAACCACTCGTCATATCCACTTAACTGTCCGAAGGATAATGCCTTTCCAAGCTCTTACCCTGCCTTTTTGTAGTTCACACGTTAGGGTTTTTCTTTACTTCTCTCCGATGTGGGAAATCTATAACGCATGGAATTGCACATGACTAGGAAGAAGAGAGGATTAAAAACTAGTGCTTCAAGTTTCTCTTTTGGCTTGATCCCACGATTTTGAGTTTTTGACAAAATTAATATTTGAATTTGTGATAATGCCCTTAATCAGATATCATATACTCACCCTCACCACTAGAAATTAATCTTTCTTTGATTATTTAATTATTAAAATATGATTAATATCCTCTTAGATATTTAAAATTCAAAACTTGGCTAACTCCTTCCAATAGAACAAGGAAAGAATTAACTAACTTACAGCATCCAATTGTTTTGCGTGACGCACCAATTTTGGGAGAGGTGGGGATGGTATTACCACACAATTATTTGATTCAGCATGAGAAGCACATAAAAGGAACAAGTTAGAGGAAAGGAGCAAAAAATCATTTTATATCACCCCTGCTATAACATTAAAACTCCTTATTCAAACTAGGATTCAGCTTTACAAGGAAATCTACTTAAGTTATCAAAATCTAAGAAAATTACAGAGGTATTATCCTTTGTTCTGAGTGTTCTAGCCTCACTCAACAGAAAATTAGCAACATTTTCTGCTGAATTCTCTATAACTGTGGAGTATCTTTCCCTCGCCTGTGCAGTCATATAAGGAAATCGTTAGAGCGAAATGGCGGGAAATAGAACAAAATAAGCTATATCTAGAAACACTGGTTTTTTGTATAAAACCTGAAGCACTAGCTGAATTGCCTTCTTCATGCTGATGACATCCCATAACCCATCACTGTAAATTTCAAAAATTCCAACGTTATATTCAAAATGGTCCAAGAAATATGTGAATGTTTACACAACAAACCTAACAGTTCTTATAAAATTAATAAAAGCATACATTAGAAGCAAAATCACCTAGCTAGAACAGCAAAAGCCCTGCATGCTTGATCAATATGCACGGCTTGACTTATATAAGGCTCTGAACTGAACCGGGAATCCTGCTGTTTGAGAAATTTATCCCCAAGCATCCTTGCAAGATTTATACCTGCAATTATCCATAGCCCAGTTGTCCACAACGAGTATCAGCAATAGCCCAGTCAATGTTATAACTCAGGAAAATAAATTATTTTTGCCTTTATACCATATAGACGTGTTTCCCCATCTTTCAATGGTTCACCAGTCTCTTCAATTCTAAGTCTTTCAGAATCATTTGTTATCTTATGATCTTCTGTCATCTTGATCTGTTTCCCATCAACACTGCCAAAAATAGATAATGATAAGTTTCATAAAGGCATTAAATTATAGTGAATAGAATTCCAGTCTGCCTAATATAACCATACAAGACATGTTAAAGTACAAAAACTACAATAAAATAAAAACTCAGATAAGAGTAAGACATGTATAAGTACTACAATTGTTGCATATAGGTGGATAACCTAATAAGCTGTAAAACTTGTAAATAGACAAAATTATAGAATGCTATCAATTGCAATCATAAACGTTAGCTCACTCACCAAGTTTTTCTTAACAACTATAGAACTACTAATATTGGAAGAGTTTTCTTACACAATTATAATCCATCAATATTGTCAAGGTCTATTTCAACCTAAATGCTTATGCTATTAAGAGAAGGCCCATGATTGGTTTTATATCTCGAACATGGGAAAGCCCTTTGGGCTTTAAGTGTGGACAAAGCGCAAGTCCACCATACCATTTAATTATGAAGAATGAGAGCAGAAAGAATCAAATTCCAAACCTATAAGGAGTTTAATATTATGTCAAGGACCATTTTAACCAAAAAGCTTAAGCTATTAGAAGGCCCATAATTGGTTTTATACCTTAACAAATATAATGCATACATTTCAATGTGATGAGAAAAGTAAAAATAGCACAAGCCATTATAACCATACTAATTTTAATCTCATAGCCTAGTTGTCATCTTGCCTACCCATGACCCATTCAAAGTTCTACTGGGTTATCCTAAGCATTCTTTAGTTCAATAATTAAGAAACATACTTCATAACACAGGAAGAGTCTCCAACATTTGCACATTGCGCAAAGAAATTTTCATCACCATCAGCCCACACCAGTAGCACTGTTGCTGTACATCCCTGCAAAGTGTTTTTTTGATAAAATGTACGAACCATAGCCTTCAATTACAATAATTTGAAACATGAAATATTTCTTTTAAGAGTTGCTGTCATTATAAGACAAAAAGTCATATATATGAGGTCAGGGAATAACTGGGATTTTCAAACTTTATCTAATAAAAAAAATTGGGATTACAAGCAACTTACTATGAAGAAAGCATTTTCACATGTTAGGTGTTGGGTTCCCCTACCAATCTAAGGCCTACAATCATTTTCTATCATATTGTCAAATTGTACAAGATTAATCTTAAATGTAAACGTCAGAATGTAATTAATATCAAAGTACAAAATATGCAAGGCCACTTGCTACAGTTTAAGTTTTTTTCTGTTGATAAATGATACAATTTGTTTTAAATTGCAATGTGTTAAATGTTTACTACTGTTCAAGAAGATTAAGTCCAATTGACTCTCCAAGAAAAGATTGAAAAGGAAAGGTGAAAGAAAGAATGTAGCACTTCCATACAACTATGAGAATAGAAGAAAAAGCAAACTCCCTTTCATGTTTGTTAAGAGAATTCCAGGCTTTTGCTGGTACTGGATCACTGTTGAAGAACGCAATGTTTCAAATTGTCATGTTGGGGTGTTTGTGTCCGTGTCATGTCCTATGTTACTGTCATGCTTCTTAGGGTCATGTGTACGTGCACATGCTAAATAGGAAATTAAAAGTAAAAAATGGGGGACAAAACCAAAATACAATGGACGTATACTAGAAAATATACCAAAAAAACAAACACAAGAAAAGCGAAAAACATAATTTTGAAACAGGTATGGATGAATTCCAGAAAGGAACTCGTTTGGGCCCACAAAAAATGGAGTAAATCCGAAAAAAACTGTGACAGACTTGTAACTAACAACCCACCACAATTATGAGCCTTTGTTTAGTCACTAGGAATCCATACCAAAACCCTTACATTACACTGAAACAAAAGCAAAGGAGTCTAAATATAATACATTCTCTTCTTCCATGCAAGAATGATACCTGACACCTCTGTTAGAAAAAGTAATTGAAACTAGTACAGTTCTTAAAATTCTTCAATCAATATTGATGGTGATCAGTTAAGTGTCTCATTTAAAGATAACACTGAAGCTCCTCTGAATCTGCCATAAAGATGTACAATAGTCTATCCTTTATCTAGAACTCTGGATCCCCCGCCCCATACCCAGAAAAGATAACAGCATGGAATCTTCTACTTTTTCTAATATTGTTCTGCTGAAAGCATATACAACATTGTGTGAAGAGTCCAAGAACAATGAATAAATATAGGGGAGGGTAGAAGCAACTTTATGATGGAAAAATGCCTTATGCATATACACTTGTACTAATCAACATTATCTCAAAGATATCTTATGTATAGCTCCCTTAGTAGAACCATGTACAAAGAAAGTTGCTCAAAAAGCAGGCCTCTCAGATTCTTGGTCCCGGTCCAACCCCTGCCCCCTCCCCTTCTTCTCTTTTTAAGAAAACCAATATGTGTTCCTAGTGATGCAAGCACATGAAAGGAATTAAGTTTATACTAAACAGTAATAGATTACAGAAGGCAATTACAATTATCACCTAACTCAAGGAAAGCATATAAGACTGAGGAAAAAGTTAAGCACATGACAATAATTTTCATACTATGTAAAAGTATAATAAAATTCATTATGTGATCATAGAATACTGATGCAAGAAAATATGAAAATCACATGATGACAGTGTTAACCACTACCATTTAAGTAGTAAAAAAATCCACAAAGGTACAGACAAGTTAAACAAAAAATATCAAACGGGAAATGAGAATACCTCATAATGGTGATTCATGCTTGCTTCTGTTTGAGAAAATGCATCTCTAAGAACATCTGATGCATCATGGAGTGATAAAACCCTCTCTCTTTTAAATGAATCCGATAATAAACTAGCAACTATCTCAGGGAAAAGTCTGAAAAAGAATTGCAAGAAAATTAGTATAGTTCCAAAGAGTAAGAACCACAACAACTTAAAATGAGTAAGTAAAATATCAAAGATAATGAATAACAGAAGGTTGTTGGCATTTTGGCTATTGAGGGATAGTGTTGGGTAATTTATTCCTTCTATAAGTGTCAATTTTCTTTTGCAAGTAGCAATTCTCTTTATGTTCATACATCATAATAGATTCAACATCAATTAGCTTTGTTGTGAGAATATAATCACAAGACTGGAGTACTGGAGCAAATCAGTCACAAAGTTTATGGCATCTGTGAGAAGGGACTCAGAATAGATGTAAACATGATCAGCTGAAACGTTTGAACTGACTGATTTTGTCATTACTATTTACATAGGTTGAGATGGTCTAAACCAATTGTTTCTTACATGACAGTGTAGGTAAGTTAATAAAATGGGGCAGAGAACAGAACTGGCATAGTGGCATGTATTAAAATGTGCTTCGTAAAAAGCTAAAAGCAGCATACGCAAACAGCAGAGCTAAAGCATAAAATACTAACTTGCTAGCAGATTTGGCAGCCCCATCTCCACCATGCCCATCACAAATGCCAAATAGTCCAAACTGCAAGTTAGGCGTATAGATGGATTAGCTTCCTAATAGAAAGTTCAATAAAACAACAGAAGAGACCTTGGTTGAACAAGCTATGAAGTCCAGAACCTGATCCAGCCCAGGTAGAGGCCATTGATAATAGCAAACATCTTCCATAGGCAGCTTTTTTCCTCCTCGACGCAAAGCCATGGGATCTGATGCCATACCTACTCCAAAGGGAATTTGATGCTTATTTTGAGAAGAAATATGAACCTGCCATAGATTAAAATCACGTAGCAGATTAAATAGGCATGGTTTAAAGAAGAAGAAAACACATAATTTATAAAATCATACCATAAAAACTAGCCACTGCAGCATATTCATTCCTAGTATCACCATGGGAACAATATAGTGCAAAACAAACAAAAGTAACTAGGCCACTTAAAACTTATTTATAACAGAGACTTTGGTAATATCATATGAAACATTTGTTTCTTAGGGTCTGTTTGTTTTGACGGAAAGTGAGTTTTCTTAAAACACTTTCCTAACTTTTCGTTGTTTGGTTCAGTAGAAAAGTCGGTCAACAGAAATTAGTAATCTTTGGAGTGGACAATGACTTCCGCTTTTTAAAAGCAGAAATAGTTTTCCATTTTATCAACTTTAAGCCCCAGCCCCTAACAATCTTTGTTCCTGCTTCACCTTCAATTTTTATTGTGACTCAACATTCAGAATGAGTCTCAGATGCAGACCGGATCTGATTCCCGGTTTCGGGACGATCACATACTCTAATTTAAATAACAAAAATGTTTTCTTATGTTATACACCAAACGTTGAAAAATACTTTCTACTAGTTGTCCAAACAAACAAAAATTTCAATCGAAACAAACAGGCCCTCAATGATAATGAAATAATCATCTTTCCCTTAATAAAAGAAGCCACAAACATGTATTTGTAATTTTCTTTCTCCAAATAAGAGTAATGATAATTACATTTGGCGGGGGGGACGAGGTTGGTAGAAAGAAGAAAAACTAAATTTATGATTCTATCTAGTGGAAAAATCCTTAATATTCTTTTTCATGTGAATAATATTGTCCACCTACATCTGCATGCACAAAACAGGATGAAATTAGCGTTCACATAAAAAAGATAAACAAAATATTTCCATATGAGAATTATGAAGGTATTCTTGGATCTTAGTGGAAAGCAAAAGCCTCAGCAAGTAAATTTACCAAATAAAATTTATTCAGCCTGAAAACCTAGCAGATAGTCTCCACATCTAATATCATGTACACATGGACAAGCTTTGCATCTACAATAATTAAAACTGCTGAGGAAGCCACCCTTTTTAACTGAGATTCAAAGGCTTATCTTATTACTTACAACTACTTTTGATGTTGTTCCAAGAGTTATGGTATCTCCATTAGCAAGCTCAATTGGATCACCCCAATGCCTGCTTTCATTGTCTGGATGGTTGATTGGCTGAGAATTCAAAAGCGTGCCGTTCAGGCTACCCATATCTACCAACTCCCATTTCAGTTTCTGAAATTAATAGCAATTTAATAAAAATTACTGCATAACATACATCTTGAAAATCCAAATCCAACTCCGAGAGAATAGAAAGTGGTTTACATCTAAATTCCAATTTATTAGTGCATGCTTTCCTGACACTTCCGAATCCTTTATCAATAAATCACTTGGAGAAACTCTTCCCACAGTCAGTGGTAGACGAGAGGGATTTGTTGACTGTACAGAACAACGAACTCCACAAGAAGGACCACTGATAACCTCCAGAGTGAGGCAACATCCTGCACTTCTAACAGAAAGATATGATTACATGTGTCACATATTTAGCCATTGCAAATATAAATAACAGTAAACCCTTAACAAAAAAGAGTTAAGAAATTACTTTGATCTAAGATATCTCTTTGCACAAAGTCTTGCAGTCTATCATTTTCAAAATTCACTCTACTATGCTTTTGAATTTCTGCTAACTGAGCTGGGGGCAGCTTAAGTGTTTGACCAATTGCAACATCTTCTGAAGCATCAGAAATTACATCTAAAACCAAACTATCACCTGGAAATAATAATAGAACACTAGTATGACTATGCAAAGTATTACAGCAGATAAAAGCATTAATAGAATCAAACAGCTACACTGAAAATAGGTAGCACTGGGCAAAATACCTTGAGGCACATTAGGAGAAGCAGCAGGAAGCCTTTGCTTATAAACAAGTCCATGTGTTCGCGGTGAGCGAAAATGACCTTCATTAGAAAAGCATGCACCCTCAAGATCATAGTCTCTAGGCAATTCATTGCCCTGATTACGTAATGCACTTGCATCATCTATGACAAGGGGCCTCTCTAGGTCACCAGCCTACAAAAGTAGGACTCACTAAGGGTTAAGATAAAAGCTAAATTGACAGATAATAAATCATAACAAATGCAGAAGGTATATGATATTATTCATAAATGAAATCAAAGAGAAGTACTAAAATTAACAGAATCCTTGAGATAATTTATATGCCGTAAAGCTGGAGGATACTATTGGCAACCAATGTTTAGCCAACTCAATGTAAGACTGTAAGTAGATGAAACTGAGGTATTTTTGCAATTGAAAGATACAAGATGTGATAGAGGAAGAATATCATGTTAAGTCCATGCATTGCATAGGTAAAGCACAAGCTTTGAAAAACTTCAGCAAGTTAGGACATGAATATTCTTTTAGCTGTAACAGGCTTTGAACAGAAAAGTGATCATTTTGTTTTACTTTGTGATACAATATGGGATGCATGCATACTAAAACAAGTCTCACATCGGTTCCACAAGCAATAGTGGAATGGTAATTAAGTTGGGAAGGCACCCTCCCCTAATGAACTATTCTTCTGGAGTGAGTTCTATCTTTACAACTTGAGTTCTTATCATTGGTGCTTTCATTGAGAGTTGGTGTGAAAGTCGTCCCAAAAATGAAAAATGGCTACCTGATGCCAAGAAGAGTTCGGTGAGAGAGTCATCCGACTTTACAAGGTGTGGGCAATGATACGATATGGGGTGCTTGCATACTAAAAGACGAGCAATTGTGGAATGGTTAAGTTGGAAAGGCACCCTCCCTTAATGTACTAGTCTTTTAAGGTGAGTTCTATCTTCACAACTTGTTGCTATCACTTTGACTATGAACTAGTTCTATAAAATGTTTCTTTCAAACCCCATCCTCTCTTGCAACACTAATCCATTCATAATAGATAAAATTTAAAATTTATAGAAGACGACGGCAACTATAAATGTTCGGAAGACTTGACACAAGCACATAAATGGAAACTGCAACCATTGGAGAGAAATGAATGGAGCTAGCATTGGGTGCTAAGCTATAAACTTAAACATAAAGTTCTATTAAGCTCCGAGCCAAAAAATCCTCCAGTAGATCAAACCCAAATTCCCACGAAGTTTTCAAATTCACCAGCTGAAGAATTAAAAACAGCAAAGAAACTACAGCAAGAAAGAAAAAAGTAACCCCAGATCAAAGTTGAATCAAAACACGTTTAGAACCCATAATTTCACACCGATCACTTCAAAAGACTCTCATGCAGCTCGATGCAGTCGTAGGTAACTAAAATGTTACGCAAAACTAAACGCTCAAGCAGCGATTTCTTTCTGCAAAACTCACAGAACTAGCTCAAATTAACCCCCCCCCCCCCGGCCCAAAAAACTAAGAACACATCAACCCGAATAGCATGTAACAGAACTTCCAAATTCTGATTTGGCTTACCCAGGATTACCCCGAAACCAAAGAGAGCATTACACTAAGAATATCATTCTAAAAATGTTCTAGATGCTCAATTCTTTGGAGAAATTAAAAACAGAAAATGATGCGAATATTGGGCAAAAGAAAATGAAGTACCTTGATGGAGGAGCGGTAGCGCAAAGAAAACAAGAAGCGCCATGGTTTGCAGGCAAGAAAGACGAGGACGATGATGAGAAGAAGCATAAGGAGAAGAAAGAGAGTGACAATGCTGTCTACCATAGCCATCGTCTTCGTTCTCTCTCTTCTCGTCAGAAGAGAGTAGAGATTGGATTTGGGTTTGCGAGAAACTCGCTTTGAAATGGTCGCACTTGTTACATCGATATTAACTATAATTTGTTTGTTTTATTATAAACTTCATCTATTAACTAAATTCCTCTAACATTCTTTTTAATTTTCTTTATACCATTTTTTTCCCATTTTTAAAACCTATACCAAACTCTTCAATTCTACAAATATGTTATACTTATTACTTAAGTCTATTTTAATGAATAAGTTCAAAAATTTAAAAACCCCTTTATTAATTTAATTGAATTTGTTTGTTGTGTGATTTAAAACTTTATAGAAAATGATTTTAAAATAAAGAAAAGAAAAATGAAAATAACATGATTTTACTCTATTTAAAAAAAATTGTAATAAATAGACATATACATCATATACTTACAAGTCACTATATATCGTTGAAAATTTTAAATAATTTGTAAAATATTTTAAATTTAAGTATATGTGTTATTATTTATATAAAAAATATATTAAGGATATTTAATTCCTTAATATAATATATAATACAAAATTTTAAGCCAATTATTCTTAAGTGTTAATTCAAACACTGTATTTTTATACGGTATTTTTTGCGTGTGTCTACCACCATATGCCAAAGAACCAAAAAATAAAATGCCCAGTTTTTTTTTGAATAACATTAAAAGCAATTCATTAAGAAAAGAAAACCTATTTCTAATTCTTTTTTGACACAAACGGTAATAACATGTAATTGTAATTGTATTTGATACCAAAAAGCAAAATTATTATATAACTATTGTAGTCTTTCGTTTGTCAATTTAATTCAATCAGCTTTTGCATATAAAAAATTAAATTGTTTAAACTATGCAAAATGAATAAATTAAAGTAAATTAAATTATTAAAAACTGATTTTGTTCAGTTTGGTTTAATCAAATCTAATTTGTTTAATTTTATAGTTAAATCTAATTAATTTAAATTACAATCAATTAAGTCTTATTTAATAAAAACTTGAACGTAAAAATATTGAGTCTAATTTTAATTATTTTACTAAAAAATTACTGTTTAATAAATAA
>JASKGM010059225.1:0-18176 GCA_034509205.1 Ceratonia siliqua | reverse complement strand
TTTTTTTACCTCTCATTTTTTTAAATAATCTTTTTTAATCTTTTATTACTTAATTTAATTATGATATATTTTTTATTATTTTTATTTTGTTATTTAATTATTAATTTTTATAAACCATGGACAAAATTAGGTGTTTACAAGTAGTATGGAGAATTACCGTCAATTTCGAGTAAACCTTAACAACGTGAGGAGTCAAGTAAATCTGCAAGGATCATTGGTATGTTAGTCTTAATATGTATAAAATAGAGCAATTTAATGAAGCCTAAAATAAGGCTGACGATATCAAATATTTCCTCAAAAAATAAGGTCGGCCATACATTGATCCACACATATCAATTTCAGCCAAGAACCAACACATTCCAACGTTCATAATCCACTATTCTTGATAGAGGAATTGACGCACAGAGAAACAAAGCAGAGAGTACATATTAGTGAAGTTACAAATCCTCAGTTCTCTTGGCAAACAAATTTAAATGCTGCCTTTAACTACCCATGAATTATAAAAAACAATACAGCTGCACCAAAAGAGAAGACAAAAAGAGACAGGCTAATTTAGTTTTACCAAAAAACTATTCTATCAAAGAGAAGAACCGAATAAAGCCCAAGCAATTTATACCCGGCAAGCTTGACGCTGGATTCGTTCAAAAAAATCATATGGTTTCAAAAATTCAACAACAGCGGGCACCATGAATCTACCA
This sequence comes from Ceratonia siliqua, assembly GCA_034509205.1. Classification (NCBI taxonomy): domain Eukaryota; kingdom Viridiplantae; phylum Streptophyta; class Magnoliopsida; order Fabales; family Fabaceae; genus Ceratonia; species Ceratonia siliqua. The sequence continues at coordinate 17,478 of JASKGM010059225.1, read as the reverse complement.
TATGTTTACTGTCCATTTCGCAGTGTAACATTTTTAACAGTGGCTACCATCCTAAAAAACTCCTTCCTGTGTCCCAGTAGAATCTCCAGGGAACTTACGTGCCTACTTGTTCACTAAACACAATCTATATGAGTAAGGGTTTGAATTTAGTAGATAAGTTTTTTTATATTTATTTTTAAAAAATTTTTTTTAAAATAAAAATTATTTTAAGTTTAGATATAATAATTAAAAAAAATTTTAAATTAAAAACATTTTTTTCTTATTTTTTATTTTTTATAAAAAAATCGAAATAAATACTCAATTTTGTTAAGAATAACTTATATATATTTTTTAAAATTACTTATTCTATATAAACAGGACATAAATTAAGGCAGAGGACAAATGTGTACAACAAGAACGGAAGAAATGGCATATTTCCAATCCGTAATAAGCTATCATTTTCTCTTCTTAGTCAGCGAACAAATGTTCAATTTTCATCAGATTAGGAAGGGAAAAGAACTTCCACAACAAACATCATGAACCAACCCATAGAACAGATACCCAGATGAAATTGTTGGAGGCGAGAGAGAAAATGTCAGTTCAGCAAGCTTAGTCTGCGGTCGGCATTGATGATCTGAAGGTCTTGAGAAGAAGACTAGGCAAGAACTGATAGATAAAAAAAAAATGACGACGAGAAGGGCTAGTCGAACTCTGAGCGGAGCTGCCATCGCTGTAACTTATCCCTCGCAGTTGACGAACTCTAAGTATACGTAGCATGCTCAGCGGGCAGATTCATCACCACGCATTAGAGTGTTGGTGCTTGCTATTTCTGTGGAATCACTTTTTTTTTATTCTTTTACATGGTCCAATTAGAAAAAAAAAAAACAAAGTTTAAGCCAAATTTCAAAATTCAAACCTTTTCTTAAACAAATGATGGGGTACGTGGGCTCAACAAAAATTTTAGAGTGTTTACCTTTTTTTTGGAAAATTTTAAAACCTATCCTTACATTCTTTTAGTTTTAAATTTCAATTTATACTAACACTTATTTTTATTAACAAAATTATTAAAATAAAAAATTTAATTTTTCTTAAAAACGTTAAATATGCATACCTCTCATTTATTTAAAAAATATACATGTACTTCCTCTCTATTTTAAATTCAATTTGAATTCTTTAATTTGAAGAAATAATATATACAAGAAAATTCTCTATAAGTTAATAGCTTTGAGATCATATAAAATCTATTAATTAAAAGAGGTATTAATTAATCAAATTAATAATATATTAATTTATAGAGTGTATTTATAATTTAATGTATTCTTAGAAGAAAAAGGCATTAACTTGAGATAATAATCAAAGATTTGGGTTTTTGTGATCGAATTGATTTAAATGACCTTTTGAATTACCCTAATGAAAATTATGCAAGTTTAGAGGTTTCAAGTTTAGAAGAAATTGTTGCTATTATTACTGAAAATCTTGCTGATGACAAAGTTGAGGATGATACAATACCTATGGAACCTGTTACACGCAAAGAAGCACTCAAAGCATCAACAACACTTCATAATTTTTTATTGCAATTTGATAATTCAACCCCAGAACATCTATAGATGCAATAAGAAAAATTAATAATGAGATCCAACTAAATTTAAATTTCAAGAAAAAACAAGTTACAATAGTCATATTTTAAGAAAATATCGTAGTGAATTATATTTGTAATTTAAGTATATTATTAATTTAAATATAAATGGGACCACATGGTTATATAAGGGTTTTTCATAAAAGTATTATCTTATTAATTTATCAAAATTATTAATTTAGCCTATTGACTATTAGTCCAAGTCGGATCATAAAAAATTATATAATAGAGATTATTAATTTATAGAAGTTATATTGTATATCATGACCTAATTTATGTTTTGATTGGCACAAAACTAAGTTTTTCTAATCCTCTAGTCCAAACAAATTTAACTTGATTCTCACGTTAACCTCAACTTACAATAAAAAAAATACACTTAGGAAATACTATCTCAACTTTGTTTTAACATGAAATCAATAACCATTAAGCTTTCAAGGTTTCTCTTCTAATGAAATATATTTCAACTCATATAATTAAGTCCTCTCTTTCCAAACCCAATTCTCTCTTCCCACATTACAATTCCTACCCACAGCATCAATCATTGCAAAAAAACAGACATTTTGTAACAACTTTTGCGTTACAAAAAATATTAAAAGTCGTCACTAAAGACTTTTAGTAACGACTATAAGTTGTCACATATTGTTGCTTAAGGTTTTTAGTTACGACAAAAAAAAAAATCGTCATTGAAAGTCAACTTTTTGTGACATCTCGAGCATCACAACAATCGTCACTAAAGTGGTCTTTAGAGACGATAATAGTCATCAATAAATAGTTTATTGACAATTTAGTTTCATGAATATTTTCACAAGTCGTCATTGAAAGTCATCTTTTGAGACGACCAAAGTTATTACTAAAATGTTTATTTGTGATGACACAAATAAGTCATCAATTAAACAGCTTTCTATGATGCCAAAACAAGTCGCTACAAAAGTTAATTTTTGTGATGACCTAAGTGTATCATCATAAAAACCTTTATTTATAACAACTTTCTTGTTGTCACAAGTATGACGTCATTAAAAGTAATTATTTGTGACAAGAATGGACATTATTTGTGACAACATGCTCTCTCACCACTAAAACTATTTTTTGTGATGATATTAACATGTTGTCACTGAAATCCTTTTATGTGGTCACATTATTATTGCCGTCATTAAAACGTTTTTTCTGTAATAAGAAAAACTCTTATTTGTGACGACATGCTAATGTCGTCACTTAAACCTTTTTTTGTGACGATATTAGCATGTCATCTATGAAACTCTTTTGTTGTCACAAAAATCTTGTTATTTTATTAAAATCAACTAATACATATATTTGAACATGTTATAACAACATTATTAAAAACACGTGTTTAAATCTACAACTTTATTGAACAACATAATATTCCAATACGGTGCTTTCTATGATACTCATGAGTAGCAATATTTCATGAGTAATTTTTTACTTTTTTTATTTTTTTTATAATTTTAAAATAGTCTAAAGAAATTGAAAAAAAAAAGAAAAAAATTTATAACACAAGTATTCAAAAATAAATCAAAAAACAAAGTAAGAAAACAAAGAAAAAGTAAAAAAAAAAATTTTTTTAATTTTTTTCAATTTTTTTCTAAATTATTGTAAATTGTTTCTTAAAACTACATAAATAAATAAAAAGCTACTCATGGAGTATTGCTACTCATGAGTAGCATAGAAAGCACCTTCCAATATACATAAGATATGGGATCTAAAATTTAAGTATGTTCCGAATAAGATGAAATTAAAAATATACAAAAACATTTATGAGTCTGACATTTAACATAAGTATATTAAACACAAATATTCAAAGTTTATTCATGAAATTCATTATCTTCGTGTATCTTCCAAAGGATGCAATGTAGAAGGAGCTTCATTAATTTGTGGATGAGAAACCTGTAATATTCAAGTTAAATACCATCAAGATTAATTAAAGGCCTAACAAGACAATGCATATATTTTAACCAAATAATTCAACATACATGAAAGTTTTTGAAGGTTTCTCACAATTTCTTAATATCAGTTAACAATTTATAAAAATGGCTTCTAACTTCTCACTTCTCTAATACACATATATAAAATCAACATTTTACAAGTACATTTCTAACAACATCACATAACTTGGATAGATAAGTCACAATTTTATTCAATAAATCGAATAGTAGAACACCAATGTTTCAAGGCAAGCAAACATACAATTGAATTAATTTAACGTATATGCATATGATTTAGGTAGGAAAAATTTATAAAAATTTTGGCATAGTTTTTTCTCTTTATTGAGTAAACCCAAGTACAAACAATGATCAAGACATAGTGGATAGGCCCACATCAGACTACAGAAATTGACCTCCATGGCCAAAATACAACAAATGAATAAAACACGAATACATATAATAATACATCAAGACGATGCAAGACTTTGGATCAATTTATGCATAATTCTGCAGCCAACATGATATGGAATATAGAAAAGTAATTAGCACATTCATTTTGATCGAATCAACACATAGTATGATATGTTTCCGTCCAAATAAACAATCATTCTTCTAAAAAGTGCTGGAAGATAAATAAGAGTAAGAAACGAGACTGTTACTTGAGAAAAATAGGGTAAAATGAAACTGAGACATGCTTGAAGTACTTCAGCTTTCTTCCTGAACTTCATATCTAACCTTAGCTTTAAACTCTTTAAGATCAACTCTAACTTCCTCATATGCTTGCTGAACTTTTTATGTCCTCACCCTCTTTGCTAGGGGTTTCTTTCCATAACCTTTGCCTCGAAAATAGCCAGATATACTATCAAGTACTTACAATAACATGTCATTTATAGTTAAGGGAGTATCACCTTTTGGGGGTTACATGCTTGAAGTACTTCAGCTTTCTTCCCGAACTTCATATCTAACCTTAGCTTTAAACTCTTTAAGATCAACTCTAACTTCCTCATATGCTTGCTGAACTTTTTATGTCTGCACCCTCTTTGCTGGGGGTTTCTTTCCATAACCTTTGCCTCGAAAATAGCCAGATATACTATCAAGTACTTACAATAACATGTCATTTGTAGTTAAGGGAGTATCACCTTTTGGGGGTTAATGAGAGACAACGTCATGAAGCTCCCCCTTTATATAGTTGAAGAAATCAGTTGGTAAATTTTTTTAAGAGTATAGGAAATGATTAAATGACTAATAAGTGAGAACTAAAAACTTACATGAATTTCTTGTGACTTTGGGTCAGACCACATGGTGTATTCCTAAATAGAAACCTCAAACCTCAGCAACAATGCCTAAATTTGATTGCTTTCCAAGTGAAAGACTCACAAATATATCCTTGCAATATAGTGGTAACTATTTTGTTTTTGTGTGTCAGGGTTGTTCTTCCGTAGAGTATTGAGTTTAGTTAATTAATTATCAATGCAATTAATAAATCAATATTTGAAATGTAAAAGGGGAGTTTTGTTGACAACAAAGGTACTTAAAATAGAGGTGAATGTAATTATAAGCAATATAACCAAAGAACACAATAAACAATACTAAAATTAGATTGAGATGAGAAATATGGTTAATGATTCACTCTTTACCATTGGACACTAGTAAGTGACCATAGACAATCACTCATTATAATTATAAACATGACAATGTTTTCAACTCTTTATCGTGACTATTAATTATCGATAACAATAAGCTCTGCTATCTCAATCTTTCTTTAGTTTATTGGTAAATAAAAGAACGCTCCTTACTTACTCCCTATTCAATAAACAACCTAGAAAACGCTTTCTAGATTTAATCTAATGAAAACTTTAATATGAGAAAGATATGTTAATCTTGGCAACAATCTCAAATGCTTGGATTGTTTAACCTATGTTATGCTCTACATCATAATTCTCAAGGACTTAACCATCCTTAATCACTACAAAGTGCTACTTGTGAATAAGATAATTAAACTATTACATACTCAATCCTTCATCCTAGCATTAGATGATTACCTAGCTCATTAGTTGGCCATTTAAACAAAACTAAGCAATAATCATGAACATAGCAAGTGGAAGAACAGAAACAACCATTCAAGATGAGTTGGATAACATTATCAATAGATTTAATCACAAAATCATGTCCAAGGCATTGAGCTTACCCTCAACCAAGGGGATTTATCCTTCTAACATCAGAAAATTACCCCATACAACATTTGAATCCAAGAAAACAGTAAAAGATACAAGGAGAATGAGGAAAAGATGACAAGGAAACTCTTTAAAAAAACTCCACGCGAATGAATCTTTTTTGAAATCACTCCCTTTAGCCTTCATTTTACTATCTTTCTCTCAAACTTCCCAAGTGTTAGAATGATGAAATGAAGTGAGAGAGCTGTAGTTCCTAGCCTTGATTTTAGGATTAGGGGCATCAGCCTAGGGCACTACGGCCCTAGCTTATGGGGTTCACAACGCCTACCTAAACTTGCAACACGAGCAGTGGAGCTGGCTACCCAGCGATGTAGCATTAGGCCCTGGATGACTTGACGTTTCCTTTTGGGCGCTGCAGTGTTGTCTCGAGGTGCTGAACTGTTGGGTCTGGAGCTATTTTTCTTTACTTTTGAGCATTGAGGCGCCCAAGAATAGGCACTGGTACTTTTGACTTGGACCCGAAAATAAGTATTTTGAGCTCTTTTCCATATAGACTTGCTTCCACATTGTTCCAAATTGAATCATTTCTTCTCATAATTAAATTTCTACTTTAAAACACCTACAAAACATAAAACAAAGCTAAGAACACAAGAAACTTAAGAATAAAGCAATTAAATACAAGAGAATTTAACATAAAAATATGGCAAAATAAGCACTTATCACCACACCACCTCTCATTCTTTAGTCTTTTCAGTATGTTGTAGCATCCAAACTTGATCTACTTATGCATTTTCTCTAGTACTAGGATCTCTCTAAGTAAAATTTATTACGAGAAAGCTAAGTACGATTTTAAATTATACTAATATTTTCATAACATGAAAATTAGGGTAAGAAATAATAAAGAATAAGAGGATTACTGTTGCATCTTCAACTTTTGCAAAAAACTTCGTACCATAAGTATGCTTAATCACTAATTTTGCTTTATTTTGTACATTTCTCTGACTTACACTATGGTTGAAATCTAAATTTTAATGTAATTATATAGCCTTAAACAAGATTTTGATAAAATAATATCATCAGTATCATACCTGAAATTTCTCACTTCCAAAATAAGAAATCAAATGCTTTCAATCTTCAATGTTGATATCCTCTGGTATATTTGCTAACCTTTCCTCATCAGTCTGAAAATTCTTATATCCATTGTGCAATCAACATCTCCAGGATTTGTAAAACTGTTTCATAATGGCTAAGGCAAATGCCTTCAACCACCATTCATTTCAACCTTTAAAGTTGAACTTTTCCTAACAGACACATTATTGATTAGCTTATGCAAGATATATAATGTAAGTTTAAAAGTTAGTCCACATATTTATTACCTTGACCTTTAACCACATTTGGGGACCAACCACTTGTGACATTGATTTCCAATCGTTTTCAATTAATGAAGCAATCGTCCTTACCATCCAGCTACAGTAGTTGACAAGGTCCCTAGCATTTTCTCCAATTGCTTTGAGAATATCCGCAGGTATACTGACATTTATTTTTTTCATGTCCACTTTGATGCACTTGTACTTGCCTTTTCCATTCTTACTTGCGCTGCAAGAAGCTATTAAGTATACCAAGTGAGAAATACATAAAACATTAAAATGTTCAAATTTTGTTTGATAATATCAATGGTACCTACACTACTAGCTGCTCCAATACGAGGTTCTGTGTGAACATCCAATGATGGTTGAGTTTGGTGAACATCCTCATTATATCCAAGACTTATCTTCTATGTCATCCTTTTCTTTTTATGGACACCTATAATATGCATTCATCCCAATCCAAACCTTCACCTTCTTGCTTATTTATTTCTGTTGAGGAAACTAATACCAAAGACGATACATAAATAAACTAAAGTGTTTAAAATTCATATATATTGAGCTAGTATTTTTCTTTTTCATTTCAACCTTTTTTCTTTTATCTAGTTAGTGAATGAAGCAGCTGAGGCATTAAACTTTTAAGAGCTTGGCCTGGAATAGAAGCTATAGCTCTGTGTATTTAGCCAAGTGCATAATTCAGTGGACAAGTATAATAAAAAGAAACAAGGTTACGTTATTGGAATGGGTAAGAATAAGTGGATCTGACTTTTCGAAGCACTAGTCTTATGTTGGGGAAAGTATTTGTTAAAGGAGGCTTGTGTCATCTCATTCCATGATCTTATTAATTGCAGTCTTAGTATAGCCAATTTTTTGCTTTATCCTTTAAAGAAAAGGGAAAGAACTTAAGTTTCACAACATCAATTGTGGCATTTTAACTATGGAAAGTCACAACCACATCCTCAGACTTGCTAATGTGTATATAAGAATTTTCATTCTTTAAGCTATGAAAGGTGGGAAGTAACTGTATTATCCCTGGTATAAAATCAAGTTGCAGAGTGTTGGCTAGAAACATGATGCATGATGGTGTGGTTGTACGTGTAGGGTGGAGTAATCCTAAAGAGTTCTAATGGGTTAATCTCTATGTACATTTATTTTTTCTGGACTAGATGGAATGTCAAATAAAAGGTTAAAAGAGATTGATTCTAAAACAGCACATGCATATGAGACAATCGACCAAAGGTGTCCCTATATCTATGCAGGTAAGGTAAAAAGAAGAAAAATTAACAACTTATTACAAAAATAAAAAAATAAAAACAAAACAAAGACAATTACACAACAAGCTAAAAGAAGGAACGAAGTTATCACCTTTACAAGTTGCTAAAGTGAAATGTGCCTCGTATTGCTTCTTGAATCGTACTCCCTAACAACGGTGCCAAAATTTGATTACTCCTAAACTAGTTCGTGGTGTTGTACTATAGCTAAGGGTCTCGATCCACATGGAGTCGAGAAAAACATTACAATGTTACCACTTAACATAAAGTATTAAATGACAAGATAATAGGAAGGTAGGAATAATATTAAAAACTATCTAAGATGTGTAAGTAAATTGGAATTAAGATACAAATAAAGAGATAAGTAAAGCTTCAGGTTTCCATTGATTGGATCCAACACCTTGATTTTTGTTCCTAATTCAATTCATAGACACAATTAGGAATCATAGTACTAAATAGGATTGGAAGATATAACAATTCAATTCTTTATTTTCTCAAAATCAATTCTAGGGTCAATTCTCCCTTTTTTAAACCATGGGCTTTCATCTATGAAAATTAAATCTAATGACAATGCTATGTCAAGAAGGAACAATAATGTAGTAGGAAATCACGTTCATAGCATGAAAAACATCTCGTTTGAGTCAACCAAATATTCATAATTATATAGCTTAACCATAGCAAGATTTAATCTACTTGTGTCAACTTATTCAATCTAAATTAAATAGAGAATCGAATCTTAAAATTTTAAACAATGAAACTAAAAACATGAATTGAAACAACATCAAAATATTTTCACTAGTTAATTTCTACCCTAGGCTTTACCCAACATTTAGCCGAGGATGTTTACTAACAAACCTAGTACTCCATGAATGACCATCTTCAGCTTCATTGTTGGAGGAAGAAATTCGCAAGCTTTTCCAACAAAATACACTTTCTTTCGCTCTCCCAGATGGCTAGATGAAGAAGCCCTATTTATTCCTTTTCAAAAAGTACCTTTCTGAAGTAAAAGTTTGTGTTTTAAATTAAACGTCAAGGGTGAGGGCCATGGCTTGGAGTTTTAAATGCATCATGGCTTGGAACCTTGAGCGTCACGGTGCTATAGCCTCAGGTCCTTACTTAATGTTTTGGCATCGTGACTTCAATTCATGGAGGCCGTGGCACTGTAGCTTCTAACTTTGCTCTCCTTTTTTTTTTTTCTATTTTTGGGTGCTGTAGCTTCAACTTCCTAGGGCTGCAATGCTGTTGGCTCTGACTTGGGCTGTTTGAATATCTTTTTAGGCGCTGCAATTCGGTAGTTTCTAACTTTGCTTTCCTTTTTTCTGTTTGGATGCTGCAGTTTCAACTTCCCAAAGCCGCAGTGCCACTGTCTCTGACTTGGCTTATGCATTCTTCACTTGAGATCCTAAAATTTAAATGTAAAAACATGCTTAGAAGTTCCTCATGGAAAGTGGGAGCCAAGTATAAGAAAACTCATTAATTCATATGATTTTCCTTCACTTTTTAGCACTTTAGCTCAGTAATACAGTATGTAGAGTGCCATTTCATACACTTATCACTTAGCAAATATGTATGATTCAATGCTGAAACATAAAGAGATAAGGGAGAAAAAATAACACAATGTATATAAGTTCATATCCAAAGATTGAATCCTACGTCTTTCCCTCAAGGACACAACAAGAGAATTTTATAAATCAGGGTGATCACAGTACAATAGGGAGGCACACCAACCTTTACAAACTCAATCCTAGGGAAGCACTCATAAGTTTTACAATTCTATTTTGAGTTTTTCTTTCAAGAACTTAATCAAACTTTTCACATCAGGAAAATCATTCGCAACCTTTACTAACCTTAACCCAAGGAAAGTTATCCCAAGATTTTACAAACCCTACGTGTTAGATTTTTCTCCCAAGAATCTAACCAAACTTCTCACAAAGGAATAATGAAATAAATGCTCGCACATAGCTATCCTCACGACAAACTTCTCAAAAATAAATGAGCCAATGATAAGATTAAATGATTGAAAAGAAAACAATATAATATTTCATCCTTCTTGAATGCTCAAGTTCATGATCTTCAATGCTCCAAAGCTCTCCAAAGCTTTGGCCTTTATAATGGAGAGTTATAGTCGTTGCAACTGCATTGAATGCTTCCATAGTTGTTCAACCACTTCCAACGTCCATCTTCAAAGCTTTAATGGCTTCTTTGTTTTCTTCTTTGAAGTTTTAGTCATTTTGCTTGCTCCTAGTTCATTTGTGGGTTCAGTAAGGTGGTCGGTTCTGCAAAAGCTCTATGCTCTTTTTCTAAAGCCACAAACATGCAAACATGGCATGCATATAGATCTAAAACAATGCACATTTAACAAGTAAACCTTTCCTAAAGCATATCTATGTGAATATCTATGAGAAAAAGTTCTTTTTGACTTTATTAAAATAGTGCAACACTGAGAGTCCTAGAAATATACTTTTATAATGTACCAAGTCAGCTCATGGGACAAAGTGCAGGATAATTTTTTTTTACCTAACATCATCTTTATCCTGAAATGGATAAAACCAGGGTGTTTAGATTTTTATATTTTTCTTCTTCACAAAAATGTGTTGCTTTCATCAAAACAAAGATATATTAATTTAACTAATTTTAATTAAGGAGCTCGTTTCTCAACATGGTCATTGTACCAACATATCAAAATGAGAAAGATTATTAGTTTTAAATTTAAACTAAATTGTACTGTACTATTTTAGATGTGAGATTTGTGTTTATTTTCATAATAGAAAATATAATTATATAATTAAGACATCTTTCAATAAAAAAATAATAATTTAATCAAATATCTGATGTTAAATTAAATAATAGACTCATAATAATTTGAAAAAAGTAATTTTATTCTTATCAATGAAGGTTATATCAATCAACGACGCTAATATCAACCACTAGACACATAATAATTTTGACTTACCGCTTCCTCTAATGGCAAAAGAAGGACACTTTCATTAGAAAATGAAATTAGGAGATAACTCCTGTCCAACACAGAGCAAAGGGTTTTACTAAAGCCAAAGAACAATAATCAAGGCACAAGAAAATCCAAAACTCTGAGCGGTTGAGGACGAAAAACGACATCGGGAGAAGTAGGAATTGCACTGAGAGAACTCAGGAGCTTGGTACAAGGCCTTACTAAGAATCTGAGATGGAGACCAAATATTGCCATTAAAAATAAAGGGCGGCTTCTACATTGCTCTGATTAACTCAGGAGCATTGTTTTTAATTTTTAAAATTGTAAATTTTAGTTTTTTAATTTTTTTTATAATTTTTATTTTAAGAAATGAGTTAAAAGAATTTGAAAAAAATAAAAAAAAAAGAATCAAAAGATTTTTTTCTTTTTTTTTGTTTTTTTATTTTATTTTTTGAATTATTTTTGAATTAATGTGTTATGAAATTTTTTAAATTTTTTTCAAAATTTTAAAAAAAATTTTAACTTATTTCTTAAAATAAGTTATAAAAAAATTAAAAAACTAAATTAAAATTTTAAAAATAAAAACAATGCTCCAGCATTGTAGAAGGACCCAAAAGGGCACTCCTTCCTTTCCAAAGATTCCAAAGGATAATTGCAGCCCATTTCAACAAGTTTGCTCCATCTGGGCAGTAAGTGAGTAATTGAGATAAATGCTGCCGCCACTCCGAGAACGATGTTTGGTTCAATGTTGAAGATGATATCTACAGTAGGGACAGTCAGCAGCAGGCTTCAGCCTGGGGGAAAGAAGCCAAAACATGAACAACTGATTCACCTACTGAACCACACAATACGTACAGTTCTGGTCCAGCAAAGTAATACTGCGCTTGAGCAGATTATCTTTAACAAGAATCTCATCATTAAGAGCCTTCAGAGAAAAACTTAATTTTGGGTGGAACTTGAATCTTCCAAAGGTCATTCCATGTGCGTTGAGAAGATCCATTATGCAGGAATTAGCAATGAAAGAGTTAAAATCTAGATTTAGCTGGCATCAAGAAAATATCCAAGCATGTTACTCCAATGGATGATGCAAAGGAGCATCAATATAGACACACTGATTTACCTGTTTGCCCTTTCTCTGTTGAGAACTTCGAGCTTCACAAGAAGAGAGGGAGAGGAAGCAACATCATACCGTGTATCTCACTCATGCCTCCATAAATCATACAACTAATTAATTACAGAATACAGAAGAGAGGGGAGACGACTATCAATTTGAAAATTTGAATTGATGAAGAGAGGAGAAGAAAGTCACATGAATGCATCGGAAAAAGAAGAGATAGGACACATAAAAGGCTGCAATGCAGAGATCTCCAGTAGAAATGAGAATAAAAATATGGCGGTAAAGAAGCTGCAGATAAAACGCACTGTTTGAGTAGATGAATGGACCAAGAATATTTATTTGGGCGGAAAAACAAAAGATGCTTCTATATATATAGATAGATAGACAGACAGATAGATAATGACATGCTGTATCAACCATTCCTCTGCAAGCTAAAAACATGTTACCACAGGAAAACATCGCTTCCTTCTTAAGAAGATTGTAAAAGTATTTTAACAAGCTTAAGAACCTTTTTGTAGGTAGAAGAAACGGACTGCAGTTACTATCTCTTGCATAATAATTACCTTCTCATTCTTATAATAAACAGAATATTTACAGAGATTGCAAATGAAAATGACAGCAATGAGGACTCACTCTTGACATTACATAACCATATAATTTAAACATGACTCCGTAAAATTCCAAATCAAAATACAAGCATCTGCTATCCACCCCGTCTTCCTCATTCAGATCAAGATCTGCCAGCAACTCCTCCAATGGAACAGAAGGTACATCTTCACCATCAGTCACTGATGCCATCTCGGAAGGCTGGCATTCCCTATTTCAATATAATGATATGCTCAGATCAGGGTTTTCTTCCAGATCTTTCAAAAATTGCTTGTATTCTGAGTTCATCTTTTCTTGCTCAAGTTTACCATTATCATCAACTTCCATGTCAAGGGATTTAAGCTTCCATGAACAAGGCTTCCCACGCCTCTTCCGGCACTTCTCTTCACAGCTTTTCTTTACTAATATTGCTTCAGGAGGGACAAGTCCTCTGTACTTGTCTAATTCAATGTCATTATTGTTAGCCCCATGTAGGTCATAACCAAGAGCGTAATCACCAGAATTTAAAAGATGGCCCAGATGAGTCCTGATGGAAAATATTGTGTCATTCTTTCCAAAATCTAACCCACGAGCCACTTGGGCATATGCTAAAACATATTTTGTGCCACCAATAATAACTTCAGAAGCAACAATCTCCACATCTAGCACGATATATTCAACTAGCTAAGTAAAGACTTAAAGGATGTCCAGTACTGATCAGCATTCAAGAAACAGTGCCTCATTGTAAATGGATCAAGTCAAGCAATGCTGTTCGTGACTTTAGACAAATCACAAGAGGGCCAAGATTTCCCAAACTAACCGCAACTTTAGGAGGGAGGCAAATTAAATCCTCACAAAAAATGGGGCAGATATCAACAGAAAATATACATTTGTAATTGTAGTTATTACTCTTAGGATCATGAGAAATGAGTTGCTCGTCGTGGCTCCTTATTGGAGCAACTTTCCCTAAAATTCCACAAATTTCACACCATGACTTCGATTAGAGAAAAAGTCAATACCTTGGTCCAGCTCCTTTATTCTTATAGCATTGGCAGCAGCACCGTGCTTCAGAATCAGCTGTTCCAAATAAAAGAAAGTACGCCTATGAGAAACATGTTGTCGGAGTTGCACAGCAGCAACCCACTGGTCAGGGTTAGCTAAGATCCTAGAACAAGATTAACACATATGTTCCTGTTGAACATACTCAACAGTATAAGACTCTTCAAGAATTGCTCCATTAAGAACCTCTTTCTGAACTTTGACCTTGACTTTTGTCCTCTTGGTGTGGGACTCAATCCTCCAAATAAATTCAGCATGCACCAACCCTACTTTATTTGAATTAAAATTTCTTCAGTTTATTCAAGCAAAATTTTAGCAGCTCCTTTGATTCTAACTGTGCTTTGACCCAACTTCTCGGTAGCTGCAAGTAGCTATCACACTCAGGGCAAGCACTATGATTGAATGTTTCAGTTATCCTTCCATAATATCAACTTCTGAGCGCAAACACTTCACGCAAATATTGGCAGCATTTGGTTGCATTGGAATTCCACATTTGCAACATAAAATGCTGCCAATTGTTTGACGAACCATGAACATACCAGCTTCTTCTGCCATGCCTGATGATCGAACTTTATAGTGATGTACAGAAGGTGATAATATTTTTGTTTTTTGTTAAAAGGCAAAAAAAATCTCCTGTTCAAAAATGGGAGAAATGAAAATACATGACGACTACAGCTCACAAACTTTATAGTATGAAAAGCAAATATAAAAGAAAGCGGGATGAAGAGACAGAAAAGGAAAATAGAAAAATATATCATACAAGGACATTATTCTTTTTAAGAATTAATACACAAGTTGACTATCCTCGCTAACCAAAATGAAACTTCCAATATTATACACCTAAAATCAGACGTCTTCCATTGTAATTCAATAGAATAGCTGAATGAAAACAAACCCCATGCACAAAAAGTACAGAAAATGATAACCAGAGGTAAACTCCCAACTGTACTCAGCCTAGAGAACTTTTTTCAACTAGGATATGTATAGGAATGATAGACCTCAGAAGCAGTTATGCAATTATGCAGCAGTTATACCTGACTGTTTTCTAAAACAGAGAGTGAGGGGGGGGAGGTTGGGGCTTAGGCAGAATTTGAAAGACCCCTATCTTCTCGAAGTGCTAGGATTTGGAGCAACCAGCTACTACAAGCGTTGAAGTTACCTGTTTTCCTATAGTTTCCTGTTATATCTATGTAATTCCAGTGGACTGTGTTGTGTGTCTATTTGTTGTACTGTAGTTGTAGTGTTTGTTGTGTACCAGTGGATGTTCTATGCCAGTTTATATTGTGGTGTATTCTAGTGACTTTGTTAATTATACCAGTAGATATCAGCGTTTTCCATCAGTTTCTATTGGGTTTCCATCAATTCTAGAACAGCAGAAACAATCCTATTGATTTCAGGAGGAACTCCATCTCCCTGAACAGGCACATTAGAAGTTTCAATAAAAACACTAGGGACTACTTGATTACTATGACCTTTGTGATGGTAGATCAGGTTGCCTGACAACCAGATGCAAGGTGTGACCATCTTCAGAATGGTAGGAAGAAAGGAGTTGATCATGCTTTAGAACTTTTCGTTAGCAAATTCAGCGCTGCTGATAACACTCCAGTTACAGAAGCAATATATTCTTCCAGAGCATAATTTCATCTTGAGGACAAGGTGAATGTGCCCGGCGGGGTAATGATAGACCCCAGGTGCAGTTATGCAGATAGACCCCCGGAGCAGTTATGCCTAACTGTTCTATAAAACAAAGAGTGAGGAGAAAGGTTGGGGCTTAGGCAGAATTTGGAAATTGAGTGAGGGAGACCCCTAGCTTCTCGAAGTGCTAGAATTTGGAGTGACCAGCCAGTAGAAGTGCTGGAGTTCTCTATTTCCCTATAGTTTCCTGTTATATCTATGTAATTCTAGTGGACTGAATGTCTATTTGTTGTACTGTAGTTGTAGTGTTTGTTGCTTAACAGTGGATGTTCTATGTCAGTTTATATTGTGGTGTATTCTAGTGACTGTGTTAATTATACCAGTAGATGTCTTTTCCATCAGTTTCTATTGGGTTTCCATCAGTCTAGTACAGCCGTGGTAGCTATTTGCTAGAGCAAATTCAACAATCAAATATAAATATCAAGTAATAACATAACAAAGTTAATTTGCCACTTCTTGTGACCAGCAATAGACTGAGACAGTGAGACGCAATATCTTCAACAATAAACTTGGATAACTTGACAACCATATGAAATCTTCCATTGTAATGAATTTACACAATCATGTTTATGGTCATAAACTAGAGTGACACATAGTAATACTAATAATTCAGCATAAAACTTTAACTGCTTTTTCAAACATCTATTAACGCAGGGATGGGTAGGTGATAAGGATAGAAGTCTACATATAGGTTCGGACTAGAGAGACTGTCGAGAGAGTCGAAGAACCCTAGTTCTTCGCAGAGAGAACTTCTCTGATATAAGCCAAAATACCATCTAAAAACTGATTACAGTAACTACAGTAACTCCATATATCGGGAGGAGTTTCTGCCTACGGAATAAAAAAGGTCACATGATAACCACGGATCAACTAACAGATGCTAACAGGAAAACAGTAAATTACAAGGAAATAAAGCTAAAACAACAGAGACATAATGGTGACAGAAAACAGTAATAAAAGCTCGGTTTGATTCTGTTTTTAAAAACTGTTTTTTTGTTCTGCGAGAACAAAAAAACTCGTTTGGGTAACTGTTTTCATCAGTTGTTTTTAAAAACTGTTTCCAAAAACAGTAACTAGAAAACAAAAAAACAAAAACAATTTTTTATGTTTTGGCTTGTTTTTGTCATCTGTTTTCTAAAAAACACGAAAAACAACTGATGAAAAATATTTTTACCTAAACAAGTTTTTTGTTTTTTTGTTTTATAAAACTATTTTTTAGAGTTGTTTTCAAAAATTATTTTAAAAAACAATAAAACAAAAACCGTTCCAAACAGCCCCAAAAACAGGATAAAAGGCTAATAGAATAGGTTCTTAGCAATGCTCCTGCATCATACTCCCCCTCTTGACATTGTGTTGGTGCCTTCAGAGCCTTGTCCTGACAATAAGCTTCCCAAGATATCAAGAATAATCCCTCTTCAAATATGCACTTCAACTCTTTCTTTGTAAGCATGAATACAGCATCTATAGGATAACTTCCGTCTTGAAAGTTATTTAGTGTTTTTATACAATATCCGTGATTCCTCTCGATTTGTAATCCAATACACAAATTAATAGGTTTTGTTAGGTTAGCTATATGTTGTGTATTATCAACGATTTCCACAAAAGGTGGTAAAATTATGTCTTGAGTAGTCCAAGACCCTTGACACAAATAGACGCGTCCTGAGTTCCATACAGATTACTTCTCAATACAATTTTTTTCAAATTCATTAAA
>JASKGM010059214.1:0-18179 GCA_034509205.1 Ceratonia siliqua | reverse complement strand
TATTTTTTTCTCTCATTATCTTTTGACAAAAAAAAAAATGAGTACAATACTGTTTTTGTATGTTATATATATATATATATATATATATATATATATAATTAAAGAATTTTCACAATATCATTGTGTCACCATAATAAAAAGATTATAAATCATTTATTAAAAGAATTTAAATTGTTTCCTTTATTGATTAGCAAAAGCCGTAGAGTAATTCGTGATTATATGTGCCAGTTCATGTAATATATGGCCGTGACAAACCATTCATGTGCATGTGCACAAAGGATCGGGTGATAAGGGATAATGAATATTCAATTAAGAAATAATTTTCCATTTCCTGCTCTTTGGGTGTCTGGGACTAGTCAAGTTTATGTTGATAAAAGGAGAGCAAAATTTACTAACCACTCGCTGCCTTTAATTAATTAATTTTCTGTTAACAGGCTCAAAGCTTTTTCCTACTCTTGCTGGATGGGTATAGCTAATTAGCTATGCATTAGCATGAGTAGCCGCACCCACAAATGCAATGGGATATAAAATTTTGTACGAATAAAAGTTGAGGCAAGTTTGAAGTGGTCACATGTACATGTTTAAATTTTAATTAACCTCCCTTTTAGCGCCAAAACACTAAACAAACCCATGTGGGAGACAAACAGGCACAGTTCAATTTACTAACTAAGCTCGTCTGAGGACCCCCCACCGACACCTATTTCTCCCCTTTTGGAAAAGCAACAACTATTTTCGTCTCTATGCAATTCCCTTCTTTTATTTTAACCTTTCATTTCACGGCTACTTACATCACTTCCTCCCCTTCTCTCCTCTCCTCTGTACCGCACTTACATGTGTGCCATCCCTGTTCCCTAGACCCTAATCATTTCTTACCTCTTTCTCTTCCCTTTTAACACAAACACTCTCACTCCCCTCCCCGCAATTAATAGAGAGCGAAAATGCCGCTCAAGATAGCCCTGCTCTGCTGTCTCTTCGCCATTACTGTGGCTGAAGATCCCTACAGGTTCTTCAACTGGAATGTTACTTATGGGGACATTTATCCGCTTGGTCTTCGCCAAAGGGTATCTTATCTCAATCTCACTGCTTCCACTCCAGTTCAATTTTTTTATATCATATTTATTAACTCTGAATCAATTCATATGTTTGCAGGGTATACTCATCAATGGCCAATTCCCCGGTCCAGACATTCACTCTGTTACCAATGACAATCTCATTATTAATGTCTTCAACAGCTTGGACGACCCTTTTCTCCTCTCCTGGTAATGTTATCCCTTTTTTATTTATTGCTACTTCAGTACTAAACTAAATAATAGGCAACCATGTGATTACTGACTATAAATCAAAGCAATTTCAGTCACTGATGAGACCTTGTCCTGATCCTGAGACTCCGGTTGATGTTTGTTGAGTAAGTCATATGATTAGGACTGAAAACAATTAAATATCCCATGTGCGGCATGGATCCAGATCTGCCTCACTGTTTAGTCTTTTCGTTAAGGGCAATGATATGGCCGGGATAGAATCCTAGAATGTACTATGTATCTAAATCAGAGGTGATGATCTATGGATTTAGATAGCATTATTAATATTAATGATCACTTATCAGATGTCAAAAACTCAAAACATGGACTCATAATTGACCATCATGTTAGCTTTCCACTTACGGAAAGTGAGATCGGAATGAATTTGTGTGTTGTGGAGTATATGCTAAGCTGCAATAATTCATTAGTAATCAATATGATGGACCGTGTCCTATTCTCCAGAGGAGGCCAGGACTAACAACGACCTTTCCTTTTCTGAATTGGTAGTTTTATTTGGTAACAGGAACGGGGTGCAACAGAGAAGGAGTTCATTCGAAGATGGGGTAATGGGAACAACATGCCCCATCCCACCAGGGAAGAACTTCACTTACATTCTTCAAGTGAAGGATCAGATTGGGAGCTTTTACTACTTCCCTTCACTTGCTTTTCACAAGGCTGCTGGGGGTTTTGGAGGCATTAGGATCCTTAGCAGGCCAAGAATTCCAGTCCCCTTCCCTGATCCCGCCGGTGATTACACTGTCCTCATTGGGGATTGGTACAAGTCCAACCACACGGTATCCATTTCGACTTTATTTATCCTACGTATTCGATAGTCATAATAAGCAAACTAACGACTTAATTAATTATATACAGAGTTTGAAGGCCCATCTTGATCGTGGTAAGAAACTACCTTTCCCTGACGGAATCCTCATCAATGGTCGCGGACCTAATGGAGCATCTTTCAACGTGGAACAAGGTACTGTGTCTGGTTACTGGGTTGGATACCTTGTCTTATACTGTCTGTATCTTATGCATTTGTACCACACAGGAAAGACGTACAGGCTTAGAATATCAAATGTGGGGTTGGAACATTCGCTCAACTTTCGGATCCAGAACCACAAAATGAAGCTGGTAGAAGTGGAAGGAACACACACCCTTCAAACTACCTACTCCTCCCTTGACGTTCATGTGGGTCAATCTTATTCGGTTCTGGTCACCGCGGATCAAGCTCCTCGCGACTATTACATTGTGGTTTCCACTCGATTCACCTCCAGGGTCCTCACTACCACTGGAGTTCTTCGCTACAGTAACTCTGCTGGCCCAGTTTCAGGACCTCTCCCCGGAGGACCGACGATCCAAGTTGACTGGTCATTGAACCAGGCCCGGTCCATCAGGACTAACCTGACAGCGAGTGGACCGAGGCCGAACCCGCAAGGCTCGTACCATTACGGTCTGATAAAAACAACGAGAACCATCATACTGGGGAGTTCAGCAGGTCAAGTAAATGGGAAGCAAAGATATGCAATTAACAGCGTGTCTTATGTCGGGGCAGACACTCCTCTAAAGGTGGCGGACTACTTCAAAATCTCGGGCGTATTCCGTGTGGGAAGCATATCTGACAGACCCACTGGTGGTGGCATATACCTTGACACATCTGTTATGCAAGCCGACTACAGAGCATTTGTGGAGATTGTATTCCAAAACAAGGAGAACATCGTTCAGAGCTATCATCTGGATGGCTACTCTTTCTTTGTGGTTGGGTGAGCAGCGGCACTGAGCATTATGTATATGTATTGTATTAATTCAAGTGAGATTGAGATTGGTTAATTGTTTATTATTATGTATCATGTAGGATGGATGGAGGAGAGTGGAGCCCTGGTAGCAGAAAGCAGTACAATCTGCGAGATGCAATTGCACGCTGCACCACTCAGGTATATCCCAAGTCTTGGACTGCTATATACGTTGCGCTTGACAACGTGGGAATGTGGAACTTGAGGTCTGAGTTCTGGGCACGACAATATCTTGGCCAACAGTTTTATTTACGCGTTTATACAAGTTCAAGCTCCATCAGAGACGAGTTCCCTATTCCAAAGAATGCACTTCTGTGTGGTAGGGCAACTGGAAGACACACCCGACCCCTTTGATTAGCTTTAGTTTTATTTATTCTTGGGTGAGCGCTTTTCAACATGTATCATTAATTACCACTCTCTAATCTCTATGACCCCACCTCGAGGTCACATTCTTTCCACTTTCCAGCCTTGGCTCTTTCATTTCTCAAGTTTTGCTATTAATTGATGTGGCCCGCCGCCCCTACTCCTGGCTTCATTCTCAATTTTGATTTCAAATGCATGTATGGAGATCTGACTCTTCTGCGTTATAATTGTTTATTTTGAAACAATTTCTTTAAATAAAATAAAAAATAATTACATTTTAAAAAAGGATAATATTGGGTATATATTATTATAAATCGTTTTGAATATCTAATATTATAAAATTAAAAAAACAATTAAACTTTAAGAAAATTTTTGTTTTTTTAGATAATTTATGATCACAACTATTTTATAAAAAAAAACCTCAGAAACGCCTTTAATTTGCTATCATGTTATAGTTTATAGTTTACAGCTGCTTACAATCACAAATTGTATCCACTTTAATATCCATTATCCTCACTAGTTTCATTCTGAATGAATTACTCCATTTTCTAGTTATATATCATTCACTGAATGTTGGATAAGGATAACCTATAAAAACATTTATACACATATACGTACCTTCTTGAACTTGACCCGTGCTTTTGTCTTTTGCCCATAATTACATTCATAGCTATTTCTAGTTGAATAAATTTTTTAATTTTTATTTTAAAAAAATTTCATAATAAAAATAAATCAAAAAATAAAGAAAAAGTTAAAAAAATTCTTTTAATTTGTTTTAAATTTTCTTAAAATAAAAAAAAATATTATGAAATATGATTAGTATAAATAACATAGAAAGCACTTACATATATTGTTAGTACTTTATAATTTTTTTAAAAAAAATTTGTGTGGTTTAAAATGAAAACAATTCAAAATTTTTACATTTATAAAATATTTAATTTAAGTAATTAAATCTCACAAGAAGTTAAAATAAATTAATTGAGATGGACTACCAAGAAAACGAAGTTCTGACAATCAAATTCACTCTTTGAATTTAAACTTTTATTTTTAGTAAAATAATTAAATGGTGAAGTTAATTGAAAACTAAAATTTTTAATTAATTATTAAACAAAAAAATGTTGTGTTTATTTTCCGTCCTTAAGGCTTAAAATTCTTTATTAAAACGAACAGTTTTTGTTGGGTCTTCGTAATTTCGACAAGTTGAACATTAATGTCACCGCAGAAATAAAAGTAAAAAATGAGTAAAAGGCAATGATTCAGTCTATCAAAGCACACCCTGCACTCGCGCTAAGGACGGGGTCGATTCCCTATCGCACGGTTTATAGTGCGGTTTCCTCTGAGGAAAAGAAATCTGGAAACCTAATTGGTTAAAAGTTTAGGGTTCATCGCAGACAAACACAGCTTCTGAAGGCCAAAAACCCCATTGCCACTCTGCAACTAGCTTTCGGCGGGATCACATTTTCATTTCTCCTGTTTTCTCTTTTATTTAAGGTATTAGGTTGAGCCTTTTGAAAACTAGGGTTTAGTTCATTTCGGGTTTCCATTTGCTGTATATATGTGCTCCTTCATCTGACAATGTGCTCTGAGATCAAGTCGTTTTTTAAAACCGTACTATTAGGGTTCTTTTTTGTGTTGTTTGTCTATGCCATGAAAAATGCAGAATAATGGTTTCATTCAAATCTGTAATGCTTCCGCCTTTTTCCCCGCATCTCTCTTAAAAACTAAGTAGAGTCTCTCTCTCTCTCTCTCTCTCTATATATATATATATATATATATCTTCTCTGATTGAATTTATTTCTCCATTCAGGTGATCTCACTTGAATTTCCGTAATGGCTGTATGTTTCTTGCTCCTAACTTTTCATTTTATTTTCATACTTTCGTTTTATTTTCTTGGCAACTGAGTTACTCCGTGAATGGTATAGGTCGAGAAAATTCTTAAAGATGAAGCCAGCGAAGAAAAAGGAGAGCGGGCCAGAATGGTGAGCTTGTTATGATTGAATTACTCCCTTCGGAACTGCAATAGCAAATACTACCATATATTACCCTTTAAATATATGACTGGAGTAGTTGCTTAACTCTAGCAACATGTGTTGTGCGATTTGGTTTTTCTCATTTTTTAGGCATCCTTCATTGGTGCCATGGCAATTGCTGACTTGGTGAAGACAACTTTAGGGCCAAAGGGAATGGTAAAAGCTCCACTTCACTAATTTATTGCACAGATTCGTTATGCTGTTAACTAGATAAATGAATTTATTTCATACTCGTTACTAAATAGTATATCTTGAATGTGTTAACTGCAGGATAAGATTTTACAATCTACAGGCAGAGGACGTGAAGTTACTGTCACTAATGATGGAGCTACCATCTTGAAGTCCCTCCACATTGATAATCCAGCTGCTAAAGTCCTTGTGGGTATCCTTATTATTTTTGTTTTGTTCTGATGAAGGTAGCTTAAAAATTGTGGAGAATTCCTGCGTTATCATTAATATTGCTTTAGGCAGACTTCTATTTTAGAAAGTGGCATGTACTATATAGCTGTATTAATATTGTGGCAAGCAGTTTGGTACTCCCATAATACCCATGTGGTCACTCGCTCTCAGTTTTGATTTAACCAGTTTTAGAGTCTACCATGTTGTACCCATACATATAAAAGTAATGATGAGAGTAGTACTGGTTTTTGCTTTAAAATGTAAATATCTGAATTTAAATCATAACTCATGAGTAAGCATCCTTAATGAGGTTTAGACATATCAAAAGTGCAAGATGATGAAGTTGGTGATGGAACAACTTCTGTTGTTGTGTTGGCTGGGGAGCTTTTAAGGGAGGCAGAAAACCTGGTTGCAGCAAAGATTCACCCAATGACTATAATATCAGGCTTGTTTCTTTTCTTTCCTTTTATCCAAAAATGTTCGTTGCTGTTCAATGATGATACTATTTCTCATGTGATGCAAATCTTGATTTTTGATTTGTCCTTCTGGTGATACCTTAATGGACTTACATTCTGTCGGAGTATTAGGCAATTTAACTTAATAAATATTTTTTTTTGATAAAATACCTTATGAGTAATTGCATTGGTAAAGAAAGCAATATCCTTTTTAGGTCCATCATTAATTCTTGCCTGGCATAGTGGACCTCTATTTGGTGTCTAACATCTTTGAGTGTTCCTTTCAAGTTTGATATCAAGTAAATGCATGTAAAATTCATCTCTTTTGTCTTAAATTTTCTTACTTCAACCTTTCTGCTCAACATAAGGATTCATTTGTGGATGTGTGATCAGAGGATGGTAATAAAAGCAATCAAAAGAATGGAAGTATTTTCTTTTAAGTCCTTTGCTTTCTTACCAAAGCATCAGATGAATTGCACTTACTGTCATTATTTATGGGTAGTTCTGAAGATGTACAAAGGTTGGCCCCATCTATGCTGACATGAACTTTAGTTTGGTCTGTTTGCCATTAATGGAGCCATCCTCCTACCAGAAAGATAAGGAAAAAGTAAAAGAAATTGTGGGCAACATCAGAAAACATCAAATTTTGTATTACTAATCTAGTTTTTCTTATTTGATTGTGATTAAGTTTTGTACCTGATGTCTTTGGTCCCGACATATGATATACAATCATAAGCTTTTTCCTGGTTTGGGAACGTACTTGCTTTTAGTGTTCCTCCCTTGTTACCTTGATTTTTATAATTCATGACTTGTGACATTGTTATCTAATCTGATTGTGATTTTTTTTTTTGCTGATTTTAGTGTTGTATATTTGAAATTTGAAACTATCTGATACAAACCAGATTCAGACAAATTAGAGAAAAGGGATTGATTGATCTACATTTTTATGAGTCTTGGGTTTCTCTTTGAAAACATCCTGAATTTTTCCATGTATTTTAAGATTGTACTTTTTAGTATGTCTTATGAAAGTATGAAATATAATTTGTGAAAGTTACTTCTTTTGGAACCACTTCTTTCGCTTTGAAAAATGCTCTGCTTATACATCTAGTCATATTAGAATGAATTGTTTTTTCTCTGGGATTGTATATATAGCATCCAACTGTGGACTGCTAGAATTAGTGCCTTCTGCCTTGCCTGTGAGGTGGGGGGTGGGGTGCTCAATTTATCTTCAAAATAATTTTGTTTTCCATCCTTGGTGTACATTATTTTACTATACGAATTGGTTGAGTTTTCAAATGATTTTTCTCCAATGATACTTTTGTAATTATTATGTGGGTCTGTTATAACTTATATATCATTGGTTATGATTTTCAGGTTTCCGAATGGCAGCTGAATGTGCTTGTAATGCTTTGTTGCAAAAGGTTGTGGATAACAAAGCAGATGCTGGTACTTATTTTTGTCTATGATTTTGTATTTTAATTTGCTTTTGAATGCAATTTACTTATTTTTTTAACCTTTGAATTTGTTCATTACATAATAGTTTTAAAGAATTTGTTAACAATTGTCATAGACATTGACTAGATTTCTTTAGGTTAAGTTGGCTTTGTAACCTTGGATAGGCATTGGTTTTATTATTATTATTTTGTTGGGGGTGGGGCTGGAATATGAAGGCATTTCTTGCATCTTAATTTCTAACATTAATTTACTGGGGTATGCAGATAAATTCAGGTCAGACTTGATGAACATTGCAATGACTACTTTGAGTTCCAAAATTCTCTCGCAGGATAAAGAACATTTCGCAAAATTGGCTGTGGATGCTGTAATGAGACTAAAGGTATTCGTGACTTCCCTATTGAAAATGGGATATAAATTATAGTGGAGTTGGTGAAATAGGGGCTGCAACTGAAGTTTGCTTCTTTAGAGCTTGTTTGGAAAACTGTACAACATCCATTACATTCAACCTTGATTTATATCTTGTTTCCATAATGGTATTTGCTATACTATTCCGGAGTAGCCATACTTCTAGAGTAGCTTTTTATTTTTATTTTTGTTTTCATATTTTTTTTATAATTTTTATTTTAAGAAAAAATTTAAAAGAATCTAAAAATTTTGAAAAAAAATAAAAAAATTCCATAACACAAGTATTCAAAAATAAATTAAAAAAAAACAAAGAAAAAGTAAAAAAAAAAATCTTTTGATTTTTATTTTTTTCAAAATTTTTTTTAGATTTTTTTAACTTGTTTCTTAAGATAAGGAAAAAAAAAAAAGCTACTCTGGGGGTATGATTACTCTGGAGTTAGCATAACAAAGGCCTTCCAGAATTCCAGATACTAATATAAAAATATATATCTATTTCCTGGTGATATGGGATTGTGTGTGTAGTTGAGTGTGTTTTAACTTTAAGTTTTTCACACAGACAATTATTGGAACTTATACTTTAGGCAATATTGAGGAACTGCTTCTTTTTTTATAATTGGTATATAGTTATTTTCTTTGTTAAGAAATGTATCATCGAGTTATGGTACAACTAAATTCAAAGCATGTCTTGCTTTGTTAGAAAACAAAAGATGTTCGTCTTGGGCTGAAGCTGGCAGAGGAAGCCAACAAATTTTGCATGACCTTTCCAATTTATTTAAATACATCATGGATAATGATATATGTCGATTAATATAAAATTAACATAATGTATTATAAGAAATCCTGTTCAAGAAGTAGTAAGAAACAATTATTAGATAGGGGGGACTAAGCTACCATCCCCCCCCCCTTTTTTTTTTTCTTTTTTTACTTTTTTTTTTAAAATTTTTTTTACTTATTAAAATTAATTAAGTATTTTTTATCTCATGTATTTTTTTCAGAATTTTTTAAAATGTTTTTAAATTTTTTCTTGAATTTTTTTACATTCCTTTTACTATTCATTTGTAACTTAAAATTTTTTACAAAAAATACAAAAACATCTCAAAAAAATTCATGATATAAAAATTAATTAATTGATTTTAAAAAGTAAAAAAAATTTAAAAAAAATAAAAAAAAAATAATATAAAAACTCCCCTACCGCCCGAGAGTAACTCCCTTATTAGATAATGATATCGAAAATTCCCCAAATAATATTACAAAGATTTTATAATTTTTAGAATAGATTCACATTTTTTTGTAAGTTAGATTACAAAGTTCATATGAGCCTAAGATTTAACAATCCATTCTTACAATATTACTCACTTTTTTGAATTTCTTCCAAACCTTGTCTAAAAGGGAGTTTGGTATTTTTTAAAGTTCTTACACTTGTGCAATTCTGCATTCAGTCATATGATGTGTTTCACGGATATTGTTTGGTGTGCTATATTTCTTACCAGGTTTCTCTTAATCCACATGCCACTCAAAGTGTATGTTTTCAATTCCTTTAATATCCTGCATTTGCATGAATGTTTCAAATTGCAGGGAAGCACTAATTTAGAAGCTATACAGATTATAAAGAAACCTGGAGGATCACTAAAGGATTCATTTTTAGACGAAGGGTAGGGTATCTAATGTGTTATGTTTGTTTTTACTGAAAATTATATACTATCGTTGCAGTTTCTGAGTTTCAAATGCTTCAGCAGTCTTAATGTA
This sequence comes from Ceratonia siliqua, assembly GCA_034509205.1. Classification (NCBI taxonomy): domain Eukaryota; kingdom Viridiplantae; phylum Streptophyta; class Magnoliopsida; order Fabales; family Fabaceae; genus Ceratonia; species Ceratonia siliqua. The sequence goes on along the minus strand of JASKGM010059214.1, from coordinate 8,237 downwards.
TTTGCATATACTGAAACAATTATCAACTGACTGCAGTTTCCTGGAATATGAAACACCTGCATTAACAATCTTTTGTTATTTATTTCCCAGTATTGCTTATCCTTGCATCAGTCTTGGCCAAAAGTAACCTTATTCTAAATTGGAGTCATATTGTTCAGATTCATTCTTGACAAGAAAATTGGTATTGGACAACCTAAACGCATAGAGGACGCAAAGATATTGGTCGCAAACACTGCCATGGACACAGACAAAGTGAAGATATATGGTGCACGTGTTCGTGTTGACTCAATGTCTAGGGTTGCTGAGATTGAAGGAGCTGAGAAGGAGAAAATGAGAGAAAAGGTGCAGAAGATAATTGCTCATGGTATTAATTGTTTTGTTAACAGACAGTTGATTTACAATTTTCCAGAGGAGCTGTTTGCTGATGCGGGAATATTGGCTATTGAGCATGCTGATTTTGATGGTATTGAGCGTCTGGCTTTGGTAACTGGTGGTGAAATTGCATCAACCTTTGACAATCCTGAGTCTGTTAAGCTTGGGCACTGCAAGTTTATTGAGGAGATTATGATCGGTGAGGATAAGCTGATTCACTTTTCTGGTGTTGCAATGGGGCAGGCATGTACTATAGTCTTGAGAGGTGCTAGGTACTTTTTCTTTCATTCTTTTATTAAATTCCTTTTCATTGTTGTGCTTTTGTATACTCATGACTCATATATTTTAGTTTGATTGATATATTTATTATGTTTTTAAATCATCATTGTTTTAAGTTATGTAAGCTTGCATATTTTAGCAGTAGGGTTTGTTCCGGACCATGGTAATTCAGGAGTAAGACTAAGGCTCTGTTTATATGGACTTATTTTGAGAATAAGTAATTTTTTTTCAAAAAATAAGTCATTCTTACAAAAAAACTGTTTGTTTGTTTCGGCTTCTCCCAAAAGGAGAAACAAAAAATAAGGAGTTTTTCTCCTTTTGGAGGAAGTCAAAATTTCTGGCTTCCTTCAGAAGGAGAAATTGATAGATGAGAGAGAAGATTATTTTATTTTCTGATTCAAAAATCCTTCTTAATTACTGTCTCTAAACACAAAATAATTTTTACTTCTAAAAAAGATATTCTTTCTGAAGGAAAAATATAAAAGACCTTCTCTGGTAAGTCCAAACAAACAGGCCCTAACATAGTAAATTGTAATACCTAATATGAATTGCCCAGTTCTTATGGTCCTTTAGCTACTTGCTGTGCTGATTAATTACCATTTACATCCTGAAGCCTAAACTTAATATTTTCTCCCTTCAAAGTAATGGATAAATATCAACTTATTGATTCCAGCGATTTACCTGTTCAGATATTCTAGAAAAAAATGTCTTTTATAGAAAGAGAAGTTAGTTCTAAAAAAATAAGACATTTTATCTGAAGGAGATTATATTTTGCATTTGAATGTAGTAATTGAGAAGGATTTCTCTTTCTCCTTCTGCCAATCTCTTTAGTCGAACAAGCCAAAAAATTTATCTTCTCCAAGTTAAAGAACTCATTTATTTCAACTTCTCCTTTTTGTTAAAAGGACATCCAAATGGTTTAAGTTGTATTAGAATCCCTTTTTTTTTTAAAAAAAAAAATCCTTCTCCCCAAATAAAGGAGATCCAAACGGGCACTTAATAGACTGTTGGGATTTTGGATATTACTTGCGGATGCATATAGTTCTCCATGATCATGCGTATGTAGTTTATGTAGATATATCAAACTTGACGATTGGATCATATGATTGTGTTTATTACTGCGCTGATAGCTGGATATTTGTACTTTTTTAGATGGACTTGTTCCTGAACTTATGCATTTCAGCAGCCATCTGATTTTTCATACTTGAATGAATGTCTTATTTTTAAGACTTCTTTTGTTGCAGCCACCATGTTCTTGACGAGGCTGAAAGGTCATTGCATGATGCCTTGTGCGTGCTTTCTCAGACTGTTAATGACAGCAGGGTTTTGCTTGGAGGGGGATGGCCTGAGATGGTGATGGCAAAGGAAGTGGATGAACTGGCTAGGAAAACTCCTGGAAAAAAGTCTCTTGCTATTGAGGCATTCTCCAAGGCACTCTTGGCTATCCCAACAATCATTGCTGATAATGCTGGTTTGGACAGTGCTGAGTTGGTATCTCAGCTCCGTGCAGAGCACCACAAGGAAAGATGTACTGCGGGAATTGATGTCATCTCTGGTTCTGTAAGTGCTGAAACTGAAAACTATGTAGCTGTCTCTTATATGTAAATAAACACTTAATTCAACATGCTACATATTGATATAAAATATTGCCATTCTTTTACTTCCTTTCTTCTCTCTTGGGATGCTACATGAGGCATCCTTTCTAGAATACTGTCGAACCTTGTTGACCTTACTCATCTTTATAGTTGTTAGGAAATGTTTGGGCAACAATAGTGTTTGGCTGTTTTCTTTTTTATACAAACAGTTTTGAAATTTATTCTTGAAGACTTAGCAGATATCGATTTCTGACGGACACATCAATAATTTGTGTAGTATTTTATACTGGGGTATGTGCCTTACACTTGTAGAGGTAGGATGCATACCTGATAGTTGTATATATAATACTTAGAGTAAGTTACATTTACTTCCCCGAGGTTTAAGACCTATATTTACACCCCCTCTAGTTTTAATTTATACAGAAACCTCTCCTACTAATAAAATTGTTAACAAAGTTTGTAAGTACATTTTTCCTCCTAAAAACTTTCAATAGCCTAATTCAATACACCATAGATCATCAAAAAGCTAAGTTACTGCTTTTGAAAACTTTATAATAAAAGAGGTTAATATATGTATTTTGAAACTAGAGGGGTGTGAATATAGGTTCTAAACCACAGGGGAAGTGAATGTAATTTACTCCAATACTTATTTGGGTATGACGAGCATATACTGCCAGTGGTTTTATTTGATAAAAGTACATCTTTCAACCCTTATTGGTATAAATTGTGCCTTTTGAGAAATATTTTTCCCTTTCATTGAATCATGTCAATATGGGTGGAGTTTATTTAAATATTTTGATCATGAATGGGAGATGTTGGTCTCGTAGCTTTTTCCTATAAGTATATTTGTGTCACAATCATTATGTTCTATATGCACCACATAATAATGCTTCGATGATAATAATGATATAATAAGATGTTTAGTGTCACTTGAAGGTGGCAGCTTGTCTGTCTGACTATCGAGTATTTGTTGACACCAAAATTATCAAATGTTATATCTAGTGTGTAAGTTGTCTATGTAGCCGTTTTAGAAAGCTTTGTAGTAGGTTGCTAGCTTGAGTTGCTTCCTTACTAATTACTACCTCATTTCTATTGGACTAAGCTGCTTTGATCTGTTCTGTATTTCTGGAAGGTTGGAGACATGGCTGAACTGGGGATATCTGAATCATTCAAAGTCAAGCAGGCTGTATTACTATCTGCAACTGAGGCTGCTGAGATGATCCTCAGAGTTGATGAAATCATCACTTGTGCTCCAAGGAGGAGGGAAGACAGGATGTGAAATATGGTACGCTTGGGATATACTATCGTTTTGCTGGCAAATTCTAATGATGAGTTCTGTAATATTGATATGGTGTTTGGGTGATGGAAACAACTGGTTTGTAGTTTGATATAACGCAAAAATTTTATTAGGCCACTGAAAATGTGTCTTTTGTTTTTGGGACAGGGGGGAGGGGGTCATATGCGAATTACCGTTGGTGAAGAATTTTACCATGGGCCTTCTAGCGAAATTATGCCTATTTCTCCTGCCCGTTTTTTCGTGTGAAATAGATTTTAAGGACATTGTATTTTGGTTGATGTGAAATTAAAGCAATTCATTTTTTTTAATTGTTTCATTTTTCACTAATTCTGTGATTGGTGAAGGAAAGGGAAAGAAATTGAATTACGTGGATTATACTTTTTGAGATGAAGATTATTTTCATCAGTAAGCTATCATTGGGAAGTTGGGAACGTTGACATGGTTAGTAGTTGGAATTAGATTATTGACTATGGACAGGGTGAGCAGCCTAAACATTGTTGAAAGAGTTCTAGCTGCGAGACCAACGAGGTTTAGGCTATTTATGTTTCGTGTCAGAAGCTAAAGTTGAATGCGACTCGAAAGATAATTGGCTGGTCAAGACCATGATAACGTGATATGCTTGCTACACGGATTTACATTTTATCATTTGTTCCTACAGATTTTATTGGGATGCATGAAATCGTCTCTAGTCTGCATGGGTTCAACTGGTCTCTTAAGGCTTGTCTCGATGCAATTTTGGCTATGGAAAACTTGGTTGATTCATTCGGTCTGCTACAAGCTTCTATTGTTTATTTTTTGGTCGGGCTACTTTATTCATTGTCCTCTGTTAATTTCAGTCAAAACTAATTTGTTCCCCAAAAATAATTCAAACTAATCTATCGCGCCTCCGTTATTTTAGCTTATAATCAGTACAACAATAGTCATTGACATTAAGTCAATATATGGAGAATTGATTATAGTCAATGGCATTTAATAGAAAAAAGAAATTCAATACAGACGAACCTGCAATCTTAAATTATTTTTTTAATATTTCAGTAGATTTATAACAAATATCAAAAGAACTTTTTGTGAGAAAAGTACCAAGAAAAAAAGTAATAAAGGTGTTTATTTTTTTAAAAAATGGATGGCTAGCAAATTTTAGTCTTCAGGGCGAGCTTGGGACTGATGTACTGCATCAACCTCTTGTTAATTGTCTACTTTCACTTCTTATTAGGCCCTGTGAACCACTAGTCCTCTAGCTTCCATGTCTTCTGATACGGTCTTGGATACACATCTATTTACCTTACCAAAAAAAAAACAATAACAGTCTATGAACTGGAAAGGACAGAATAACAATTTTCACGGGATCTCCCAGGCTCGCAGCGAGTGCTCATTGGTGTGCTTTTGATCTAAATGTGAGCTGCGTATATTATCTGCGTTGGATGTATAATCTCTTCTCTATTAAAACTAAATTTGTCAATTTAGACCATTATTATTGCCCAGTAATCAGTATGCAACATTCATCATTGCCTTCAATTCAAACCACCCCCCAGTCTATGTTTGTTATGTCAGAGAGAGCTATAATAATGAAATAGTGGCCCATATTTAAGGTGAGCATTCAAAAACTCATATGACCCATCACAGGACCACAAAGCAAGCCTCCCTTCCATCCAAACTCCATTAATAAACAAACAAGGCCTTACGAGGGGGTGTTACCTCACGCGCCGCGGAGAGATATTTTATGAACTGTACAAGTGGTTAATGTCAGTGTTGAATCATAGAGTAGGTAGAGAGGTGGTGGTGGAGTGTAGAAAGTAAAAACCTATTCAGCAATGAGCAATTGGACTCAGTAATAAATTTTAATGTTAAGTCCCATCCCCGCTGCTTGCTGCTAATGCTAATGGACAATGGTAATGGTAGCATATATATAAAAACAATAATAATATAAAATAAAAAAATAATAGGAATTATCAAACTTGAAACTGAGGCAAACATGGCAGGCATGCATGAAAATTGAAATGAAGCCTTAGAGATGAGGATGTCCTCCCAGCTCCCTGTGCTATCTTCTCCACTCCAACTCCAATTTCAAAAATCATGAGCAAAGTACTTTCTGCCAAATCCATCTTTAATAACGTCAAAAAGATGTAAAGGGAGACGAGGCGCCTGAAACCCTAGACCCGAATCTGCAACGTCAAGACTCGAGGGAAAATATAAACTTGCATCATCAACAGATAACAAGCCCGGTATCTAACAACAGGGAGAAAAGGAGATGTAAGCTAAGGAACAAAACTAAAAGAAACGGATCCAGAGAGATAAAGAGGAGGGAGGGAGAGCTTTAGATCCTTTATTTAAGCAGCCAATAGCATATCCTGCAGAAACATATAGATGAAAGACTGTATCGAGCTAATAATCCTTCACTGAGAAAATAGTTGTTAAGGTAGATAAGAGAACACACACATCTATAAACATATTCATCACTCAGCGAAGGAGCTTGTGCTTGTGTTCTTGGCTACCTTGAAGCAAACCGAGAGACATCGATCACAAGGGCTTTACAAAGAAAAGCTAACAGAGCTCAGTTGGCAGTATGCCCACCTCCACATATATATGAAAATCTATTGAAAGGAGGTGGACAGAATGCCAAGAAACTCTGTAAGCGACCCTTTGTTAAACCCACATGAAGGTGATGCAAGTGAAATTGGAAGTGGGAGTGGAGGAAGAAACTATAAAGCGAGATTGTTATTTGGCAAGAAGGGGCAGATATGCTGTTACTATTTAAGATGTGACGGAGCTTGACAGTAAATGAGAGAGAGAAAGAGAAGAGGTGGGTGAGATTAATTATTTAATTACTGGTTAGAAAAAGGTGAAGGAGACGAAGTTGCAGGCTCAAAAAGATTGGATGGTTCATTCCTGGTCCTGGGAGGTGAGCACCGAGAGGGGCATGTTTAGAAGGATCAAATTAAGGATCATCATAGTTATTCCTCCCCTTCCCTCGTTCTTGATGAAACCCACTCCCATCCATCAATCTTTTCTTTCACCCTCGATTCTGGTGCCCACAACGCACTTGTCTATCCTTCCTCGGCTGCCTTCGTTCAGTAACTATGGCAACCATCATCCCTTTTGCTTTCTCTCAACAAAACTCGGACAAATTATTTAGCCAATCACCTTTGTTCCCGATATAATATTAAAGAGAGTTGAATGTTTCTCTAATATAAAGGTCAATGTGCATTCATGAGGAACTTGATTATCCGTATCAAGTGCTACCAAATTGACCGTATTAGTGGCTTCTAACACCCTTCAAAGCTTTAATTATGCCTTTATAGTACTCTGCACTTCAAAACTGAACATTAATAATTATTTTATTAACTTAGTCTACTAAGAACTAAAGAAAATAAATTAATACAATTTTTTTCCATCACATATAATCGGTGCTCAATGGGCTACTATACATCTAACTATTCATGTCAAAAGAAAATTAATCTTCATATTCCTCTCTTGTGAACTACGTACAGGTGGTGGCCGATTGTTTCAATTGGTGGTTGAAACTTTTTTGTAAACTTAATCTGTCAATCTTTAAAAATTAAGTTAGTAAAAAAAATATTAGTTGTTTGGTATGTATGTTAGTAGACGGAGAGTGTTATTAAGTTGAATTATAATATTATATATTGTGTTTAATTAAACCGTGAAGCTTGAAATTAAAAATCTCATAATACAACTTTGTTGTCAATATTTTTAGAAAAACTACAACAATGTCCTAATAATTAAAATTAGGATGATTTGCAAAATGTTACTCCCTCTATTTTAAAATATTTAAAATTTAAAGTAATGATATAAAAATTAAAAAAATTATTAAAGAATTCCAATTATAACAAAAAAAATTATATTAGACTAAATTATTTTTATTAAAATTAATTTAAATTCTTGTTATTATATTAAAGATACCAATAAATAATAATAAAAAATTAAAAATTAATTATTTTATTAATAATATAAAATAATAGATAATTTAAAATAAATTAAAATTCTTAAAATAATTATTAAAAAAATAGGTTAATTAATGGACCACCTCGCATTGGAAAAGCTCTCATTAGGTGATGGTGGGAATGAACCGTTTATTTTATTCACACACATATGGAATACGTAATTCAATGAATTGTTGTTTCAGATTAAACAAAATGCTTTTGAGTTAATCTACTAGATTAATTAAACACATAGCCAGGTGCTAGTTTTATAGGGAAGCAATCTCTTGGGAGGTCCTTCTTCCCTTGAATGAATAGATATATTACTGAATTACAGGGCGAAAGAGTTCTGAAACGTGAAATCTTCCCTTTTGTCTACCACCGATACGTCCCACTCACCAGTCACGGCCAGCAGCTACTCTCACAACAACAAACTCCCACAAATAATTATATATATTATGTGCATTTATGACCCCAACAGCTCATTTACTTGCCTTAGTTATTGCTTTAAATCTAACCCTCCAACTATATATTGTCAATATTTCCCATTTATACGCTTACAAAGTGAAAAGTGTTGAATGTGGCGTGGAAAGTGAAAAAGCTGGTCAGTGTGACAGTGAGTGTGGGTCCTATACTTTTAGTTCCGACTAATACTGCAATGCAAATGGCAATGACCATTATTGAATTGAATTGAGAAATACTAATATATATATATATATATATATATATATATATATATATATATATAAAACAAAGATA
>JASKGM010059182.1:0-18183 GCA_034509205.1 Ceratonia siliqua | reverse complement strand
TTTCCCAAATTGAAGCCATTTGCTTTCTTTCCTTTTCTGGAGTAGACAAACTTAATTGGTGGCTTTGAGGCATTTAAATTCTTATTTCTTCTAGCATAGGTAGCCCGGATTGGGGGTCTAACATCATATGACTGCTTCTAAGACTAATAGGGATGTCTCCCTATAAAATTGTATTTGGCAAAGCCTATCGCTTTCATGTAGAGTTAGACCATATAGTCTTTTAGGCTATGAAATTTTTGAATTTTGATATGCAAGCTGCAATTTCCAAACAATTACTACAACTCAATCAAATGGAAGAATTCAGATAAGCTTATGAGAATGCCCAGACATACAAAGAAAGAACACAAAGATGGCATAGCAAGGATACCTTAGGCGTAACTTTGTTCTTGGCTAGAAGGTGTTGCTGTATAACTCAAGACTTAGACTCTTCCTTACCAAATTGAGGACCAAGTAGTCAGGACCCTTTATAGTGACTCAAGTATTTCCTTGTGGAGCAATAAAAGTGCAAGACGCCATTAGGAGGACCTTCAAGGTAAATGGACAATGGTTGAAGCCATATTATGATGGAGATCTTGCACCCAAAGCACACTTCATCCATCTGAAAGCACCCTGATACCTTTTGACAAGGTCTAGCTCATAGACTGTAAATACAATGCTTCTTGGGAAGCAACTTAAGTTTTATTTACTTTTCATTTCCTTGCATTTTGGTTTCTTTTATGTTCTTTATGTCTTTGTTTAAGTCGTTGGTTTTATTCTTCTTTACAGGGCCAAAAACTCAACTATGCAGTGGTGCCCAGGTGATTTTCATGACGCAAGTTTACAAATGGACTTTACAGTAAAATACTCAAATAGAGGGAGTTTTTTCGATCCCTTACTCTTTATCCTGTTTATTTTCTTTATTGCATTGAGGGCAACGCAAGAATTAAGGGTGGGAGAGGGAAATTGACCCATAACATTTTGACAACATTTGTTACTTTCACCATATTGCAGAAAACTAGTTCACCCTGTTTGTTAGAAATATATATCAAATTCACCCTATTATTCTATTGTGTAATTCATTGAATATAATGCTTTCCACCCTCAAATTTTTCCTTAAGCATTTTTCTTTCATATATAAAACTCATGACGAATACCTCATTCGATGTGGATGTGACAGAAGCCTAAAAATCATATCAGAAGTCCACAAGGGAATATGTGGCACCCATGCCAATAGACATACAATGACTTAGCGAATCCAGAGTTGTGGGAATTTCTGGATGACAATGGAGAAAGATTGCATGAAATTCATTCACCACAAATGTCAAATATATGCAGATTGCGTCAGTATTCCTCCAATGCCACTACATACCTTTACAACACCTTGGTTGTTCTCTATGAGGGGCATCGACATGATTGGGCCGGCCAATCAATCCCAAGGCTTCTGACGAACATTGCTTCATCTTAGTAGCAATCAATTACTTCACCAAGTAGGTTGAGGCTAACTCTTACGCCAACATCACTTATATGTTCTTTGTCAAATTTCGCAAGACCAACGTTATTGTCGACGTTGCCCAAGCGTATTATCACTACCGATGGTTTAAATATAAATGGCCTTGAAGTCAATAATCTGTGTGAAAAATTCAAAATAAAGCACCATAAGTCATCACCTTATCAACCATAGATGAATAAGGTCATGGAAGTAGCCAACAAGAATATAAAAAAGATCATGGAAAAGATGAAAATTACTTACAAAAATTGGCATAAAATGCTCCTGTACAATCTCCACGGCTACCAAACCACAATATCCACCTTAACTAGGGCAACAATTTACTCTCTAGTCTTTAGGATGGAAGCTGTTACACCCATCAAAGTAGAAGTGCCTTTCTTGAAGATGCTGACAGAAGCCTCCCTCAATGAAGACGTGTGGATAAAGGCCTCGATTAAAAATGATTAATGAAAAGAGACTAACAGCCATGTGCCACGGGCAATTGTACCAAAAGCAAATGGCAAAACACTTAAAGAAAAACTATGTCCACTTGAGTTTGCGCCTAGTCATCTAGTACGTAAAAAGGTGTTACCTACCAAGACGGTAATTAAGGCAAATGGACACAACTTATGAAGGACCTTACTTCATTAAACATGCTTTCTCAAGGAGAAGCATTAATCCTGACTGACATGACGAGTCAAGTTCTATCTTAACCCATTAATTTTGCCATGACCCGTCGCAAGTCCATGCTAGCCTACCAATCTCATATACATATTGACCATAGTATAAACTGAAATAAATCACTAGACATAGATGATAGATTTTATCCATTTATTCATTAAGTCTTTTCAACCAAATACATACAATAAATAATTTTGCTTTATACACCGTTACAAAACTACTTTCTCAACCCACAAGTCTCAACTTAACTTAAGCTCTTAGAATCAGACCAGCAATCTTTTAAATGCTTCGAAACCTGCAAAATAAACAAGTCCCCGAATAGGTGAGCTTTCAACTAGCTCACTGAGTAAAACAGATCTAATAATTATTATGATTGGTACAATACATAAAAGCATACACTATTATTCTAAGTAGAAGATTAAGAGTAACGTTTTGTCTTCATGAATTCAAGAATTTTGATTTCCATTAAATCCCCATCACCTACACTACGTCATCCACTCGATCCGCTTACTCAAATATATCTAGCTCAATTTACCAAGGATAACTACGATGGAATAGCCTACGATTGTATGACAATGTATCAAACAAAGAATTGATCACCATTTGAAAGTATAAGATTCCAATATGCACGGATATGTTGATGTAATGAAATGGATATGTATGGTTTGTCCTTTCCAACCGGAGTAATCTCAACGGGTGTTAATACAAATATTTATAATACCATATGTCTTTTTGAACCCCGTAGTAGTCTCTGCGGGTGGTAATGCAAATATGTGGCATGTAGTATGTCTTTTTTAGCTAGAATAGATCTTACTCTGATGGTCTTTTCATCCCCGAGTATTCTTGACGGGAGGTATCATGATATATTTTCTTTCCAGCTCGAATGATCCTCAGGTGGTAATGCATATGAATGTCGAATATGAAACCTTCTATACAATGCTCATACAAAAGGGAACGCAATTCCATTGTCCAACCTATGATCATGATCACTTTCATGCACATAAAACTTCCATAATGACATCCCAATATGTAATTTTTCATCATTGAAGTGATCATATCATAATGCCCTCTTTCAAACACACTAATACCATGACAGTTCCATGCGATACAACAGGGAAATCAGCCACCCATGTCTATATATAGACTTCACCGGCACTTAACACCAAAGTTCCAACAACTTCATCACCCATCAATTTACTACATCCATTCTTTGTTACCGCCTTTGTCTTATTGGCAATTTATTACTCTAACACTTAAGTTTGGAGGGAATACTAAATTTGTCATGTTTCTCGATAATGTTCAATAACCACAATTTACAGGAATATGACCCTTATTAGCCAAGTATAGGATCCTAGATATTCTTGCTTGCCCTATCACACTTGTTATTACCAAGTTTCATACTTAAGCCTTAGACTCATCCCTTCCCCTACTTTCCGAGCAATGCCTCAAGTGGGCCTACCCTTTGATTCCCTACAACTCTCCCCTTCTCATATTTCCCCTTACTCCCTTATAATGCACATATTCTCTTTCACTTTAAAACCTATGTTACACCATTCTCTTTAATATGCCTCTATATAGTTTTGGTTTACCAGTTAAGTGTTAACCTAAAAGTATGTTCACTATTGCTTAGAGGAAAAAGGATTAAAAAGTTGTTGTGGTAATGTTTCTCTATATTTAAGCTTTTCGTAGTGATTTTGGTAACCTCAAACCATTGTGGTTCAAGCCGGTAGGAAAAGAGCTAAGGTTTAGCTTGAATATTGATGTTTTGGAGAAAAGGAGTTATAATTGAGTTAAAAGGAACTTTATTGAGTTATTATTTGATGTTTTCAGTTGATGCTTCCTTGAAGTACCTGTTAGAAGTGATAAGGGACACATGAATTAACCGAAAAGTCTTCGCAATAGGTGAGTGGGTAGACATACAATTTCACATATTGCATACATGTACATTTTGATTATAGAGTGGTTAGGAAAGGAGGTTTAGGTGGAATTAAACTTTGCACTTTGGAACTTGCGAATGAGTTTAGGTGAATTTTCCTATAAGTATTTGGAAGTATGATTTTCTCAACTAAACTCATAGTTTTGATACCTTGTTGGGTTATATTATAGTTTAATGTATTGAGAAATCTACTTAAGTTTTCTTTCCATGAATTATGACGGTTTGGATGTTTTAAAGAAAATTGAAAGTATGTTCTCTTTAAATTGTGAGGGAGTATGATTCATGACTTATCTATACTCTAGCTATGAAAATGAAAATTTTGGTTTTACATCATTGAAAACTTGCTTTTGGCTTGATTTTTGATTGGTATGGGAATGAATTTGGGGATTATCAAAGGGAAGGACTTTATGGCAAGACTTTGGGTTAAAGTCCCAAAGCACAATATAGACTTTGAGTTTGAGTCTTGAAGCGCGGTTAAGACTTTGGGTTTAAGTCCCAAAGCATGATAAGACCTTGGGTTCAAATCTTAATGCCATGTAACCATAAAGACCTCAGGTTAGAGTTCTGGAGGCAATGAGGTAAAACCTTAGCTTCGAGTCATATGGCACTGGTACTGTAAGACCTTAGGTTTGAATCCTACATCTTTGAAAGGATATTTGATTTATGATTAGACCCTGGGTTCAAGCGGGCATGGAATGGATTCTGTTGCATATATGTAATCTAGTATTTACCTGGTTTTTTTATATGACCAGTTGTGACATGTTGAATTGTATTTCCTATGATATGAGTTCATTTCCTATTGTGGAAATATGGTTATGAAATTTTGAAAAAAAAAAGAAAGAGGTTTTAGTACTTTACTACGATAATAGATTTATACTGTTATTGAAATTTAGAAAACATGAATGTATTACAATTGAAGACGGTGAAATGCTCAAGCTTAAATTTTATATTTAGAAATGGGAAATCAAGGAATTTGAAGAGTGAGATGATTGGGTGGATGTCAACATAAAACCTTCGCCTATGACTTACAAGGTCAAACTAGGATATTATTTAGTTGAATAGAACTTAGACTAGTTATGAGGAAAGTGAATTGAACCCACATTAGACATTCATTTGAGAGTGCTCATATTAAGCATAGAATGGATACTATTTGATCTCTCACACTTTATGCAGTAAATTAGTTGATTTAAATTAAAATAAGTATAATAAATCAAATTTTTAATTCATGATTACATCATTTGTTAAATTTTATTCTATTTGCCACTTAGTGAGTCTATGTAGACTCACCTTCTCTTCTTCAATGTTCTAGATCACACGTACACTTGTTGGGTAAATGAAGGTCTCTCTCTCAAGTGGCTTACCAACCTTTTGGTATGCACTATCTCTGAATTAGTAAGGACTGCAAGGAAGTGGTCGATGGCTTGCATGTATAGAGGTTGCATTGCATGAGTTTAGTTCAATTGTTGTGAATTTCCACATATTATATTTTCTAAATAACATGTTGCGTATTCATTTGAACATTTAAATTTGGGTTGTTTAAAATTAAAAAGTGAACTTGACATAAATGCTATGTTGATTTGAATGTTCAAAGTTGGAATTACATTGTAGGAGTGAGGCTTGTAAGATGAGGATCTTCGAATAGCTTAAATGCGTATAAATATTAAAATCTCTTAGGTAAAGTTATCCTTACTCAAAATATCAAGAAATTCCACTATAAGCTCTGTTTAAGAAAATCCACCATAAAATCGATTCCCATATATCAATTCAAGTTTATAAACAATAAGTCACCTTATACAATATCTAACCTAACAAACCAACACTTACACCTTTCAAGAAAGGGGATGCTTCAAAAGAAACATAGAAGAAATTGGAACTTTGACTAAGAATTTCATTAGAAACATGTAACAGATTGTTTACCTTAAATCTACCACCAAAACCTTCCTCCGGTAACCCTAATCGTGCCTCAAACCCTCCTTGGCTGAGGCTCACTCTTCCTCTCCCACTTATGATAATTTACCTTTGTATTTATAGACATTTCGCGAGGGGTGATCGACTGGCCCTAGGGGTGTGGTTGACTGCACCCTACTTTTAAGGGTTTATAATCTTCATTTTTATACTGGAGTTCTTCAAGGATTTTATAATACTTTTATACCTTTTGTTTCATAAAAACCCTTTTCTTGTGTTCTTGTTATACGTTAACATTTACTTTTATTCTTTAAAATTCCAACTATGTTTAAAAATTTCAAGTATTAATACAAATTCTCCCCCCCCTGGTTAAAAAGATTCATCCTAGAATCCAGTGCACTAGAGTAACTTGCTAGTTGCTCTCTCTTGAGTTCCTCGAATCTGCTATCATGAGCTACGTTCACCACATTTCACAATTTGATTAAATTAATTTGTCTGGTGCTTATGATTACTACTTATGTCTAATTTATACATTTCACATATGCTTTTAACTTATACATGCATTAGTACTTGATATCTTGAAACTTATCATACCCTATAACGTAACACATAGGTGGAATCTAACCTCTTTGCATGCCATTAGTTAACTTTCCTTTCATGCTTAAACTAACTCTTTCTCTGTGAAACATTTTAGTTTTGGTTATATTTGGCTTCGCCGAGTATTATTTACTTCATTTTATTCCTTCACATTATAGCAATGTAATCATTATCATACTTTGTGCTCTTTGCACTATCTATGAACCTGACTATTTGTTGTCTATGTTACTTTGTACTCATTTATCCTTTTCTTTTTTTAAACTTCATAGTCCTAATTCATCAGAGATGATTGTAGCTAATTGATTCTCACTTCTTAGCTGCACATTTGCTTCTAGTTCATATGCCCAATTCCTTATTTGGTTGGCTCAAACACCAGTTCTTTACATATTATTAATCACCACCAACTATTCCCTTATTCCCTTCCTTAATATGTCACTATTTACATAATAACAGTTTAGTTTCCATACTGGTGTCATAACCTTTTTCTCTCTTATTTTCAATCAGCTTTACGATTATCTTTCTTATGGATCTAACTTTACTTCTATTTAGATCTCTTCTAAATAAAGTAGCTTTTCACTTGTGAATTTGTTTAACTCATAGGTTTAAACAAGTAACACAAGATGTATCCCAATTTCACTAATAATAGTTTGTTTATTCCTCATGTCGCCATTTATCAACTTCTTTGCTTTTCCTTCTCACTCTAGGTTATGATATTTAACTTAGAAATTTCTGTTTCTCCATACCATTAAATATTTGACTGTCATATCACTACTAAAATGATTTTAACGTTACGCTTTTCTAACCTCGTCTATATAGCACAAACTTTTGCACTACAACCTTGTTTTCTTTGACTTAAAACATATACCTACCTTCATGCATCTTTGGCACCCGTTTATTTTGATAGGCTGATCATTTTATTAATCGCTTCAATACACACACACATATATAAATATAGTCTACATTTTGTTGTCATATTGCTCGTTATCAAACTAGCATCTCAGTTTCTCACATAATTTGTTTACTATTCATTGAACTTACAATTTTACTATAATCATTCTTAGCTTTATTACCATACCATTTGGTCTCTACATCATTGTCTTTCTTTCATATTAACTTTGCATTTCACAATTAATTTTACTAACAACAATAGCTGGTGTCATTGAGTCGTTCCAATTTCTCCTCTCATTACTAATTTGTATTACCTAGTCCTTCTTACATAATATTCATGACTGTTTATATCTTATGCTTTGTTTATATAACTTCTATCTTGTTTTCTTCTCCTTTCTCATATTTTTAGTGATTAAACCTTCGAGCACTGAACTTGTGGACTTTTTCCTAAATCCTTCAAAATCAAGTGGGCAAAGTTGAGGACAATGAGTTCTCTCAAGAGGGATGACAACTAGGGTTTTAAGCAGGGAAAAAGTTGGGCTTTTGCCCACTTTAAATCTGCATAAATGAAGGCTGTAGTCAACCGCCCCTTTCATTTTGGCATCTTTGTCAAATCTGTCCTCATACCCATTTTCCTTATATCATTGGCACTTTTTTGGTATATTTGGTTTATACCAAATTATTTTCTATGCTCCTTGGTGCACCCCCCTTCTTTATACTTCTAGTTTTGAGCCTTTGAACTTGTAGCATTAAAAGTTCCTTCTTTTAACAATTAAGCCCATTTGAACTAATTTCTTATACTTTCTTAACCCTTTATCACTTGCTTATTCCTTAAAAGAATCACTTCCCTAATATTTCAACCTTAACTCACTATATTTGGACACTTTGTTCCACTTACTTCCCTCACCACTCTAACTTCCTTATAGCTTCCTCACTTACACTCGTAATAACCTTCAATTTTCACTTTTAACTTGGGGGTTTACTTTGATTTCCAATCTTCACTTCATACCCCATAAATTAACTTCTTATACTATACCTCTTGGTTTAATCACTAGGTTCATATTTACCACACCCATTTTCTGTGTTTAGCCATATCTCTTGAAATTCGTTATAACAACCCGCACCTCATCTTGTCCATGTGCAATCTTATCTACTTGCCTAACTCAGTTTATGCTATGCTCCACCACATTCCATAGTTTGCTCAGCAATTTTGAACCTGTCTTAATTGTAGTTCATTATTCCCTTCAATAACAATTTCTTTACTTGCTACAAACCTTTATCGTTGGTTCACTTTACCTTGCTTTGAGAACTTTCTTCTTTCTCTAAACTCCTTTCCTCATTTTCCTCATTACTAATTCAACACTAATATGTTACCGTATAATCTCAATCCTTCATCAGACTTCTTTTTTAGGCTTAACACTTCTCAATTTCTATCTCTTATTAATTATCTTTCATTGTCTTAGCAGCTATCCACATGTAATTTTTATTCTTAAGTCTCCTCTTATCTACATATATATAGCTTTTCTAATATTTCTTTTCTCTTCCCTAACTCTTCTCATCATTTTTGTTCACTTCTTACTCCTTTATATGCTTTAGTACTATACCACCTTGTTGAGCGATTTTTACAACCACTTATTTCCATTGCACTCTTGTCCCCGATCTCATTTGGTGCTTTATACCCTTTTTCCTCCTTTTGGTCTTCCTTGCACTGTCTGTTGCTTAACAATCACATTCTCAATTACAGTTATGTCCTAATTCATGGTTAACCTCATTAACTACTAATATCATACCTTCTTGGGCTTCCATGATAGTAAGCTTAACATTCATTGATAAGTGCTTAATTTGATATATCTTTATGTTGAATTCTCTTGTATTTAATTGCTTAGTTCTTGAATTCATTGAGTTCTTAGTTGTGTTTTATGTTCTGTAGGTGTTATGGAAGTGAGAAATCAATTGAAGATGAAAGGATTCGAGTTAGATGAGTTATGATTAATGTTGTAGCAACGTCTAAGTGCAAAAGAGCATTTCTAGGCTATGTTCTCGAGGCTTGGTCACATCAGCGCCTAAAATGAGAAAAATAACTTCCAGACTTGATAATTGGGCATTGCAGTGCCCTAGAAGAAAGTCACCACCACCATACAGTGAGCGCCATGGCGCAGGCTAATTTTCCCCTATATTGAGCTTTTAAGGCTGGGCGCTGTAATGCCAAGAGCTAAGGCCACAGCTCCTACCCCCATCCTATCATTAAAAACTAGTTTCTCACATCAGAAAAAAGAAGTTTTAGCTTTCCAAATAGAGAGAGAAATGATAGAAGAGAGGAGAAGAATAGAAAGAGAACTTCAGGGCTGGATTCAGAGAAGATTGACTGCGTAGAAGATCTTCAAAGAGTTTTACCATCTCTCTTTCTCTATTTGCTATATCTTTTTGAGTTCATGATGTATGGATTATGTTTTGGTTGAGTTTCTGGATATGCTTGGCTAAACCCCTTTGGTTGAAGGTGAACTTAAATCCCTAGACATGATTATGTGATTGATCTCTTTAATAATATTTTTTATCTTTCCTTGAATGATTGTCTATGATTCTTCTATGAGATTTGTTCATGATTATTACTTTGATTTGTTTGGTTGGCTAACTAAATGAGTCTCGGTGATTATCTAATGCTAGAATAAGAGATTGAATACGTGATTATTTGATTTCTCGTTCATGAGTAGTAATTTGTGGTTAATTATTATGGTCAAGTTTTCTTTAACTGTAATGTGGAACATAGCATGAGTTAATTAATCCATGCAAGTGAGATTTTTTCTTAGACTATCCTACCTTTCTTATCTTAATTCTTGTATTGAATTAAATCTAGAGAGCATCATTTCTAGGTTGTTTGATGAATAGAGAGTTAATAGAGAGCACCGTCTCTATTTAACAACAATTTAAGGAAAGATTGGGGTAGCATATCTTGTTTCCATCTATGGTTGGTAGTCCGAATAGGGAGATGAGAATATTGTTAATGTCATGATCATAGTTATTGTTTAGTGGTAGAGAGTGAACCTTTAGTTAGTTTTCTCATTATTATCTTCATTGCTATTTTATTTTATTTCTTTGCAATTCTTGACTTTCTTTATATAGTCTTTTACTTATTTCCATTGTTCTCAAAACCTCCCTTTACATTTAGCAATTTAACTTCTTTGGTTATTATTCATAGCTAATGAATTAGAATCAATCCTTTACTGGAAGGACCCTTGCTCTAAACCATATTCACCAATATAATGGCAAAGATTAATTTGGTCCACATTGGGTTCACATCAAATTTTGGTGCCGTGTTGGTAGGGATTGATCATGCAATGAATTAGTTACTTTGTTCTTTTCTATTTTTTTTTATTTTCATTTCTTCTATTTTTGATTAATTTTTCTTTTAGCTTCCAAATGTTTTTGTCCGAAGAAGAGATAAACTTGCGAATTCAAAGAACTAGAGAATTTGTGCAAAGCACTAACTACAATCACAATTAGCAGTTCGCAGTTTACCCACATTCTTGAACAGTTTACACCTTATCTACTGAACTTAATTATGCCCTTCATACTGCTTTTTCATCTAGTGCACCCTTTGAACAAGAAGAAATGGCTGGTAATAACAGAATACTTAAAAAGTTTGGAGCTCTAGTATGAGACTAGTAGCCATTATGCATTCAATAACAGGATCTTAAGGTAGCTTTCGAACTTAAGTTTGGATTGATCCACCTCCTGCCAACCTTTCATGGTTTAGCAGGAGAATACCCTAATAAACACCTCAAGGAATTTCATGTGGCTTGCTATAGTATGAAGCCCATAGGTATTTCAAAGAAAGAGATTCATTTAAGGGCCTTTCCTTACTCCTTGAGGGACTCTGCCAAGGAATGGCTCTATTACTTACCTTTTGGGACAGTCTATACATGGACTGAAATAAAGAGGTTGTTTTTAGAGAGGTACTTCCTTGCATCAAAAGCTTCCTAATTATGAAAGATATATGTGGAATTAGGTAGTTCAATAGGGAATTACTTTATGAATATTGGGAAAGGTTTAAGAAGATGTGTGTAAGCTGCCCAAACCATCAAATCAGTGAGCAGCTACTTATCCAATATTTCTATGAAGTCCTCACACCCACGGACAGAAATATGATTGATGTTGTTAGTCGGGCGTTTGGGTGATAAGACACCAAAGATTACAAGATTTTTATAGCTAACAAGACATCTGATTCCCGACAGTTTAACTGTTTCAATGATATACCTTCCAGGCAAGCACATCATCCACTAAGCAACAACTGACCCAATTTACTTCCTTGTGAGTAAAATATCTGTGGGAAATGTGTAGCAAGTGCATCAATGTGGGACATGCTACACTTCGAGTCATCTTATTGACATGTGCCCTACACTTCAAGAGAGCAGCACAAAACAAGCAAATGCCTTGGGTGGTTTTTCGAGTCAACTGAGGAAGTACAACCCCTACTCTAACACTTATAACCTAGGTTAGAGAGATCACCCCAACTTCAGCTATAAGGGAAATTAGTAGGTGACACCCAATCCTACTCCTAACAGACCACCAAGGTTTCAACAAATAACCAATAGCCCTACCTAGCTAGATAACCACTAGTTCCTCAAAACTCTAGAGCATTTATTGAAGATCTTGTTAAGGCCCTTATCACCAACACCATGCAATTTCAACAAGAAGTTAGGCTGACATCCATAATTTAGAAAGTTAGATGGGATAGTTGGCGACAGCTTCAAGTTGCTTAGAAGCATAAGGATTTAGTAAATTGCCCTCTCAGATTAAGATCAACCCGAGAAAAAATGCTAGTACTATGACATTAAGAAGTGGTACAAATTTTAGAGCTCCAACCATTGAAAAACCTGTGGAGTTAATTAAAGAGGATGCCCAACAAGAGGAAGAGACTGACCAACCACCCATGTTACCTACCAAAGTAAGCCCAAAACCTTCCATTCTTTCTTATGTCACCCTTCCACCTTTCCCAAGCTGCTTTGTTAAGACCAAGAAGGAGGAATAAGAGAAGGAAATATTGGAAACTTTCCATAAGGTAGAGGTGAATATACCTCTTCTTGATGTCATCCAGAAAGTGCCTCGTTATGCTAAAATATTAGAAGAACTATGCAGCTCTAAAAGGAAACTAAGGGTAATGAAAAAGTCAATGTGGATGAAAATGTTTCTGCCATCTTGCAAAGGAAACTTCCTCTTAAGTGTAAAGACCTAGGCACATTCACCATTCCTTCCATGCACTATCAGCAATACCAAGTTTGAAAAAGCTGTGTTAGACTTAAGTGCATACATAAATGTAATGCCTTACTCAATTTATGCATCTCTAAATCTTGGTTCTTTAGAGGACACTGGTGTTGTAATTTAACTTGTTGACTACTCTAGCGCCTATCCAAAAGGAGTGGTTGAGGATGTTCTTGTACAGGTAAATGAGTTGATCTTTCTGGCCAACTTCTATGTAATCGAGATGGAAGATGAGACATCTGCTAACCCATCACTAATATTATTGGGAAGACCCTTTTTGAAGATGGCCCAAACAAAGATTGATGTCCATGAAGCTGTGGCGGCACTGCATTTTTTTTCGCTTATTTTATATAGGTATGCTTCCTACATTGACTTATTATTTTCTAATGAGAAACTTCTCCCTTTTTTTGTGCAGGCTCTTATATTGGAGTTGAAGCCATTGTGGGATCATTTGAAGTATGTGGTCTTGGGTGAGAAAGACACATTATCAGTCATCATTGCTAAAGGGCTTACAAAATTGCAAGAAGGGGGGCTAATCTGTGCGCTAAAAGATCACAAGACGACAATTAGATGGACCATTGCTGATATCAAGGGAATAAGCCCTTTCATTTGTATACACTAGATCTTGTTGGAAGAAGATTTCAAGTCGACAAGAGAAGCGCAACACTGCCTCATCCCTCCTATGATGGAGGTAGTGAAAAAAGAGATATTGAAGCTGCTGGATGTTGGGGTAATTTACTCCATTTTAGATAGTAAGTGGGTGAACCCGATACAAGTGGTATCGAAGAAATGGGGCATCACCGTGGTAAAAAATGAGGATAATGAGCTTGTCTCTACATGGTAAAAAGATGGTGGCGAGTTTGTATCGATTATCATAAATTGAATTTTGCAACTCGCAAAGACCACTTTTCTCTTCCCTTTATTGATCAAATGATTAAGAAGTTAGCTGGTCATTCTAACTACTATTTTCTTGATGGTTACTTAGTTACAATTAAATAGTCATCACACTAGAGGACCAGGAGAAAACAACTTTTACATGTTTGTTTGGTACATTTGCATATAGACGCATGCCTTTTGGTCTTTGCAACACACTTGCCACATTTCAACGGTGTATGGCAGGTGTCTTTTCTAATTATGTTAAGAACATCATAGAGGTTTTCATGGATGACTTTAGTGTCTATGGTGATTCTTTCGATACATGTCTATATAACCTTACACATGTGCTTAAGCGATGCATATAGACTAACCTTGTATTAAATTGGGGAAAATGTCATTTTATGGTAGATTAGGATATAGTTTTGGGGCACGTTATTTCTTCTAGGGGAATCAAAGTTGATAAGCTTAAGAAAGATCTTGTACATTCCTTACTCTTCCCCACAAGTGTGCAGGAGGTGCGCTCTTTCCTTAGCCATGCTAGGTTTTATCGCAGCTTTATCCAAGATTTTTCCTAGATAACATTGCCCTTATGCAAGCTACTACAGAAGGATATGTCATTTGATTTTGATGATAAATGCAAGGCAGCATTTGTGAAGCTGAAGGAGTTATTGACTTCGGCACCCATGATCTAGCCACCGAATTGGAACCTACCATTTGAGATCATGTGTGATGTAAGTGATTATGTTGTGGGAGCTGTTTTAGGACAACAACTTGGGATAGTTCCTCACACTATCTACTATGCTTACCGTACCTTAAGCGATGCCCAGCTCAATTACTCCACTACTGAGAAGGAGCTTTTAGTAGTTATTTTAGCTTTAGAGAAATTCCAATCTTATTTTATTAGCATTAAAGTAACTGTTTATTCTGACCATGTAGCTCTTCGATATTTTCTTACAATGAAAGATCCTAAATTGATCAGATGAATAATCTTCTTGCAAGAGTTTGACTTAGAGATTAAAGACAAGAAGTGTAATGAAACATGGTTGCAGACCATCTTAGTCAGTTAATCCATGAAGAGGATGCCTTACCATTGCATGAGAACGTTCCTGACGAGCAACTTCTTTTAGTGGGAATGGTCACACCTTGGTATGTAGAGATAGTGAATTACTTAGCCATCAAGGAGTTGCCAGAGAATTTGACTAAGGCCCAAAGGGAAAAATTCAAGAGTGATATGAAGCATTACATATGAGATAACCCATACCTATGGAAGCATTGCTCTGATCAAGTGCTAAGAAGACGTGTCTCTGAATCTAAATTTAATTTTATTATGATATTTTGCCATTCATATGCATGTAGAGGACACTTTGGAGCTAAGAGGACAGCTTTTAAAGTACTTAATTGTGGATTCTACTGGCCATCACTATTCAAGGACTCCTATATCTTCTGCAAGTCTTATGACTGTTGTCAAAGGATAGATAACAGGTGCTAACAATCAAATGCCCTAAAACCCCATACTAATTATTGAAATTTTTGATGTTTAGGACATTGATTTCATGGGCCCTTTTCCTTCCTCCTTTGGTAATATTTATATTATTCTTGCAATTGATTATGTTTCAAAATGGGTGAAAGTAAAAGCCACCATGACTGATGATGCTAAGGTTGTTGTCAATTTTGTGAAGGCTTACATTTTAACTAGATTTGGCACACCGAGAGCCATCATTGGCGATTGAGGAACCCATTTTTGCAATTGCTCAATTGAAGCCCTCTTGAGGAAGTACAACATCACACACAAAATATCCACTGCGTACCACCCATAAACCAATAGGCAAGTTGAAGTGTCCAAGCAGGAAGTGAAATCCATCCTTAAAAAGATAACCAACTTAACTAAGAAGGATTGGAGTTTGTGGCTCGATGATGCATTTTAAGCACATAAAACCGTTTATAGGACGCCTATTGGTATGTCTCTCGACCAGTTGGTCTTTGGTAAACCATGCCATCTTCATGTTGAGTTAGAGCACAAGGCCTACTGGGTAGTAAAACAGTGCAACATGGAGATGGATACAGAGGGTATGGGTACCCACAGAAAACTTCAACTCTAAGAACTTGAGGAAATCAGGAATGATGCCTAGGAGAGCTCAAAGATTTACAAGGCAAAGACTAAGGACTTCCATGAAAAGAACATTTCCAGGAAACACTTTGATGTGGGTAAACAGTTCTTTTTTTCATTCCCGCCTGAAACTCTTTCCTGGTAAGTTGCATTCTCGTGGGTTGGACCGTTTGTTGTTTCTAATGTTTTTACTCATGTTACTGTTGAGATATAGAGTCCCAAGATAGGTAATATGTTTAAGGTGAATGGGCATAGATTAAAGCCCTATTATGAGAACTTCATAACCCATGATGTTGAGACGAAGCCACTTTGAGAGCCGGAATACAATGATGAATAACCATGTGGGTCCACGTTAGGCTGAGGATAATAAACCAAGAGCTTCTGGGAGGCAACCTAAAGAAAGGAGAGCACCCACCAATTAGATAAGATAATTCTTACTTTTCTTCGTTTTATATTTTGGTGCATTATTTTGGTTATTATTCCTGTCCCCTGCTCCTAGTTCTTCAATATGAGTTGTTAGACTTACATTGAGGATAATGTAAAGATTAAGTATGGGGGAGGGATTTACGGCTTTCAATAAGGACTTGTGCACCTTTTTGTTGTTGATTATTTATGTTTAAAGTAATTGCATGCATGGAGTTAGCTGTTTAGAGTTGGAAAATTTTGAAAAAAATTTATGCTAGTTTTTTGAGTAAATCATTGTTTCATGATTCTCTTTTCAAAATTTTTAGTGCACTGAGCCTTATGCTTTGCCAGTTTAGAAAGTTGTATGTGAATGAATTCAAAATTCTTGTTTTGCTCAAAATTTATATGGAATGTTGCATAATGGAAAGAAAATTTTATCACAATGATGACTGGAACAAAAGAAGATAAAGTAAAGTTAGGGCTATGTTTTGATGTTTTGGTGTGCTTAGTAAATGGATGCTTACACCAAAAGTGGAGAGTATTCACGTCAAACAGTACTTGATTATGAGCATGTAAAGCATACTAGGAGAGTGTGATTTACTGAGTAACTAGGGATATGTATCAAAAGTATGGAGTCTTCACGTCAAAAGGCAACCCACATCCTAAGACCAGCTACCATTGAAGAAAAAGAACAAAAATAAAATAAGAGGCATGAATGTGATTGTTACTTGTTTGCATAGATCGATTCAGACTGCAAAGTGTAAGATGTACACACATGCACGTGATTAGATGAATTATGAATGATACTTTATTCCTTTAACTCCTTGAAAAATGTTGAGATGTGTCATAATGTGATGGCCGGTGAAAAGCCATCGTTTTATGACTTTGGGGCGCGTAAGGGAAAATGCAGAGAAAATGGGAGTCGCCACCAATTAATTAGAAAGATAATTGGGATCCTAAAAAAAAGAAAGGAAAATTAGCCCTTGGAACTAGAGGAAGGGTTCAGGAGTCTAATTACGTGTGGGGAAGGTGTTAGACACCCCACAACGCCCATCCTTAAGGATGGTTACTCTAAATCGTTCGTGCTTTTAAAAATTTTAATTCATTTAAATTGCCCATTTTTATTAAAAAAATAATGATGGAGGAAGATGGAAAAAGAAATAACTAGACATGCCTTACCAAGTAAGTGCCTACGTACCCCGAAAGGGATCAAGGTCAACGTAGTTCGGAATGGTTTTATAAATTGATTAAGTGAAGAGACAATAGGACATTTAGGAGAAATTAAATTTCCACTTAAAGCTTAGACAGCTAATTTAGGACATTGGAGAGAACATATCTCCAGTAAATGCCCAATAAAGTTGAGACTTTGGGAAAATAAAATTCCACTGAAAGTCCATGAAAAACTGAACTTCGGAGAAGATAAACTTCTACTGAAAGCCCTTTAAATGTTAAGTTTATGAGCAAGATTGAAATTTATAAAAGTAATGGAGCAAAAAAAGAGATTTGAAAGAAATGAGGGGCCAAAATGTGATTTTTAAAAAAATTAGGGGCTAAAATGTAATTCTTAAAAATGTCAAGGTCAAAATATAATTTTTGAAAGTATGAGAACCCAAATCAAATTTATGAAAATATAAGGCAAGGAGCCCATTTCTTCTGAAGATATTTAAGCTTCTTATCATGAGTAATGAATTTTGTTTAAATTGTATAGATGAAAACCTTGGATTGGGCCATTGGAGCCATTTTAGAAATACTGGGCCTTGGACCCCTTTTCTTTTGAAAATAATTTTATTGAGCCTCAAACCCCTTTTGCAAACTCAATTTTCAAAATAACTAAGATGAATTTATTGAAATTCATTTATTTATTAATTTGAATGGCTTTTTTTGGAAGTCTCCCATTTTTTGTATTGTTCTTTGAACCTTTCCAAAAGAAAACTTTAGCCTGAACTGGGCCCTTGAAGCCTAATTATAAAAGTTAAGTTGTGTAGGACCTTGGATAAAAATATCACTTTTACCTTGGGTCTCTTGAGATAAAAATGCCATTGACTCTTTTTGAAGTTTCTATTT
>JASKGM010059171.1:0-18185 GCA_034509205.1 Ceratonia siliqua | reverse complement strand
AAGCTTCTAAAAACTATCTTCATAGGCTGACACCCATTCAAACTTCACATTCTTCTGAGTTATTTTTGTCAAGGGAGCCGCTATGCACAAGAAATCCTTCACAAAACGACGATAGTACCCTGCTAAACCCAAGAAGCTATGAATTTCTGTCAATGAAGACGGTCTGAGCCAATTTCTAACCACCTCCACTTTCTTAAAATCAACATGAATCCCTTCCTTGGAGACCACATGTCCTAGGAAGGCTACCTGTGAAAGCCAGAATTCGTACTTCAAGAATTTTGCATACAGTCTGTGTTCTCTCAAAGTCTGTAATACCGTCCTCAGATGTTGGGCATGTTCCTCTTCATTCCTAGAGTATATCAGTATATCGTTAATAAAGATGATCAAAAACCGATCAAAAAATAACCAGAGTACTTTGTTCATGAGGTCTATAAAGTGGCAAGGGCATTAGTTAACCCAAATAACATCACCACAAACTCATAGTACCCATATCTAGTTCTAAAAAATGTTTTAGGAATGTCATCATTCCGTATTTAGAGCTGATGATACCCTAAACACAGATCTATTTTAGTAAAGCATTGAGCTCCTTGCAGTTGATCAAATAAGTCATCTATTTGGGGAAATGGGTATTTATTCTGTATGGTGATCTTATTCAACTATCTGTAGTCTATACAGAGTCTTAGTGATCCGTCTTTCCTCTTCACAAATAACAACGGTGCCCCCATGGAGAGATACTGGGGTGGATGAACCCTTTTTCTATCAATTCCTGTAACTGTACTTTCAACTCCTTAAGCTGACCAGAAGCCATCCTGTATGGAGGAAGTGATACTGGATTTGTCCCCGAATGAGTGTCAATACCAAACCCAATTTACCTCTCTAGTGGGAGACCCAGTAATTCCTCTGGAAACACATTAGCAAATTCACTTACTACTGAAACTTCTTCTAATTGGTGTTTCAAACTTTTGGTATCCTGAACAAAGGCTAAATAAGCCTCACCACCCTTCCTTAACAAATTTTGTGCTTCTAGGGCAGAAATGAGCTTAATAGAAACTTTACTTCTGTCTCATTGGATCATAATCGGTTCTTCCCTAGGTAGATAGATTTTAATTGTTTTATCATAGCATTCCACCACTGCATGATGGCTTGAAAGCCAATCCATTCCCAGAATTACATCAAACCCGTGGATATTCAGAACAATTAAATCCACTGACAGTGATGTACCACAGATAATGAGTGAATAGGACTTCACCACGTCAACAGCAGTTAATGATTCTTGTAGAGATGTAGATACCTCCAATGGGTGCTCTAGTGAATCGATTGATTTTATCAATTGTGATGGTAGGTAAGTAGATACAAAGGAGTGGGTTACTACAGGATCAAACAACACAAATACTGAAATTGATTCGAGTAGTAAAGTACATGTGACAACAACATTTAAAGCCATAGCATCCTATTTGGTCAAAGCAAAAACTTGAGCCTGTGGTCCAAGACCACTACCACGGCCTTAACCTGCCATCCCCCTACCCGCGCCCTTGGTGGTTGGGCAGGGAACTTAGCTGATGCCATAGAGGATTATTATGCTATATTAGGACCTGTTGAGTTTGTGCCACCTTCAGAGGGTGTCACCTTCACTGAGCATTCTTTCCAACCATGACTTGTCCACATATGAAACACGCACCCTTCACTCCACTACAAAAAACTAGTGTGGAACTTACCACATGTACCACATGCAGGTGTGGTCTGAGTAGATGACTGAGTGTAACGACGGTTCCTTCTGGAAGAGTAGTTACTGTAAGTCGATTAGTGAGGGCGCTGGTCAGAAGGTTGAGATGGAAGTGTATTCGGCATGGCAGGTGCTTTCGGAGGACAAGACTCAGATCTAGCCCTTTTCTTACTAGCAGAAGTATTATCTGTGTGGCTATTTTCCTTCAACATGTTTTCAAACTCAGTAGCCTAGTTATATACCTGCTTATAAGTACTATCATCTGTGACATGAACCGCACTGTAAAAATAGGTTCCTAGCCCCTGTACAAAGTGTCAAACTTTCTCTTTCTCAGTAAGAACATCATTGGGTGCAAACTAAGATAGTCACAAGAACCTAGTGGCATATTCAGAAACCGACATCTCTCTGGTCTTTCGTAGAGAAAGAAACTCATGAGCCTTAGCTTGTCTCTCTCCCTCAGGAAGGAATTGTTGAAGAAATGCTGTCTTAAAGGAATGCCAACCATTCTCTAGTTCCTCTAGTGGTCCCTTCGCCTGCCATACTCGGAACCAATCTATTACAGAACAATCTAACCGAAATCCCCACCATTTTCACAGCTATTGATTTAGGATAGTCAATGATCCTCCATAAGTTTTTCACATGTTCCAAAACCTGTTGAGAATCAATCGCTTATTCCACTACTGAAAATTGAGGGGGTTTCATCTTTCAAAATTATGGCAGAAAGTTGTGAAGAGTGGGGACTTCCACAGACACTGATGAAAAAGGGATAGCTGGAGTCACTAGAATACTCACTGGTGGTGCATGTGCATTTACCTGAGTCATCACAGTGACTAAAGTACGAAGAGTCTGCTATATCTCTTGTGCCCATTCTGGAACTGCCGCTTGAGGTGGACGAGCAGAAACAAGGGCAAGAGTACTTTCAATTTCCTCTGGTGGCAGATGAATTCTGGGTCTTCCTCGACCCTTAGGTCTACCCCAACCCTTAGGTATAGTCACTGGTCTGGTGGAGGCTCCTTCAGACGTAGTAGCCTCTTCCTGCCCTAGGCTATTATGGGCTTGAGTTATCAGAGGCATTGTCTTAAAAGAAAAAAGAATAGAAAAGTCTTAGTTGATAGGTAATTTTTATAGTTAACACTGATTAGACTAGATTTAAGTATTGATGGACAGACTCACAAAAAGTGCACATTTCTTACTAGTGAAGACTACTTATGCAGCTCCATAGTATGCATAGCTATATCTGGACAAGATCGTGTCTCTTCATGGTGTACCCTTGTCCATAATCTTTGATCGAGGTACTCAGTTCATGGCTCGATTTTGGAAGTCATTCTAAGATACCTTAGGAACTCAACTACACTTTAGTACTGCCTTTCACCCCAAACCGATGACCAATCTGAAAGGACAATCCAAGTGTTAGAAGACATGTTATGAGCCTGTGTTATGAAATTTGAGGGTAGTTGGAAAAAGTATTTACCGCTCATCAAATTCGCTTATAATAATAGCTACCACTCCAGTATACGGATGGCTCCATTTGAAGCATTGTACGGTCATAAATGCTGGTCCCTTGTGGAATGGTTTTGAAACCAAAGAAATTAAGTTGCTTGGACCTAACTTGGTTATGGACACCATAGAGAAGGTAAAAGATATTTGTGAGAAACTATTAGCCGCTCATAGTAAGCAAAAGGCATATGCTGATAAGCGAAGAAGAGAACTTGAATTTCAAGTGGATGATCGGGTTTTTCTTAAAGTGTCTTCGATGAAGGGAGTATGAGGTTTGGTAGGCGAAGTAAGTTGACACCTCAGTACATTGGTCCATTTCCTATTACACAACAAATTAGAGCAGTGTCATACAAACTTAATTTGCCACCAGCATTATCAGGGGTACATCTTGTGTTTCATGTCTCTATGCTAAGAAAGTATGTTTCGGATAATACCCATGGCTTATCAGAGGTGCCAGTAGAAATAACTCCTCAGTTAGTATACGAGGAATGACTAGTGGCAATCGTTGACCACCAAGTTAGGAAGCTGAGGTCTAAAGAATACCCTTCGGTGAAGGTAAACTAAGATAACATATTTCTTTGAGTAATATTTGAATATTTTGCCATTAAAAAGTTTCAATTTTTACTTATATATTTTTTCATAAATTAAATATAAATTATATGTGTAACTATACTTAAACATATGATATTAAAATTTATTTTTTACTAATAGAATTATTTATTGATGTTTATCAAAATAATTAATTAACAAATATTTTTTATAAAATTTATTTATGATAGCATAAGTTTATTAGGAATATGAATAGACATTATAAATATAAATTAGTTAAGTATTTAATTAATATAACAAACATAACAAAGGGGTATTTGTAGAAATCACAAAAATAGTTGGAAAGGAGTATCAGTAAACATTTGGGAGTGGCAATACATAAATATAAATAAGGAAATACTCCTCATTGGATCTAAGAAAAATATAAAAAACATATAAATTCCAAAGGATCAAAGGTTAGGATTTGTGTTCCACTCTAGCATCATAAATTTCATGTTTTTGTTAAACTTTTAACTTTATAACGATTGACCTAAATGCTCCCAAAAATTAATTAAACTAGTTTTTCAAATATCCTAATCATAAAGATAAATTAACCATATTTTTTAATTTTTAAAAAAATAAATTTTATGTAGACCTCTAGCCACTTTCAAACTGAAAAAAAAAATTAGGCTCAAAATTGATAGCATAACATTTCACAAACCTTTATCTTTCTAGAGTAACTTGCCCACTTCTGAAGTGATAGATGCTTACTCGTGGGTCACAGTGTCTTCACTTTTGGGTGTCTCAAATTGGATGGGAAAATCATAGGAATCTCGCATGCATTTATTTGGAGATCATTTATATACATGAGTACATGATGTGTTGTCCATTGTGTCAAACTCTTTAATTGGAAAACCCATTCTTCATCTTCATTACCATCAAATTTGGGAACTTTGAGCTTTAACCCTTTCAAGTACTGTGGTTCTTGGTTACCAACAACATGTTGCTACTCCTGTCTTGTAGGATTCCATCCTTTTCTCCCATGAACAGGATGATGATGATTTCCATTTATGTTAAAGAAGTTTCAATGGTTGAAAATCTCACATTTGTAGCGATTGTATTTTCTATAGACTCTTGATATTTATCATTAGCAGTCATTGTATTCTCTCAAATGTCTTTGAAAGCCTCTTCAATATTCGAGTTCTTGGTAACCTCCACCATGGTAATTCAATGAAAGCACCAATTTTTTAGATGCTTACTTCTAACTAGTCAATATAGGTGTAAGAAAAACGAAGAAGTTGAGAAAATAGTAGAGAAAAACCAAGAAAGTTGTTACAGTTAATTGTCGTTATTAACTAAGTTAGTCAATTTGAGTAATGACTTGGCTATAGTTGAGTGGAGCTTATGACGTTGACGTGTATTAGTAGGCTAAGATGTTCGGGCAATGACGATAGCTAGTTATAACTGAAGGAGGCAAAACTCAGAAAAAGTAAATAGTTAAGGGTTGATACTAAATATATAGTGGATGTATTAGGGAAAAGATTCATTCATGCAAATTGTAATTGTAATCTCTTATATATAGAGTTCCTTATTCTCTGTCTCAGAGTTCTTTCTTTACCAGAATTCCGCGTAATTGAACTTCCTTATTCTCCATTTGTGAGATTTTGGAATTTTGATCTTTTGAATCCAATTCTATAGCCTTTGAGTCTGAATAAAATTCACTACAATTCTGTATTAAGTGGTATCAAAGGTGTGATTCTTAGACCAATGGCAAATTCCACACGTTCACAAACTATAGTTCATGAAATGGAATAAGTAGTTAACAGAAAATTGGCATCCATGGAATGAAGGATGGCTGAAATGTTTAAAGTTGAAAGATATGATGATCGACGTGACAAAATAAAAAGAGAGTCAAGTTGTAGAGGATGAATTAGGATCACGAATGCCTAGATCTGGAAATCAAACTGAAGGTAATCCCTGAAATACCTTTCACGCTCATAATCAATATTCTTGTGCAACTAGGCTTACGAAAATTGATTTTTCAAAATTTTGTGGTGAAAATGTAAAGGAGTGGATCTTTAAATGTGAACAATTTTTTTTAGTTGACAATACTCTTGAAAATATAAAAGTACAATAAGCTATAATACATTTTGAAGGAAAAGCATCACAGTGGTACCATGCATTTGCTAAATTTATGTTAACTACAACTTTACCCAACTAGATTAAGTTTATTAAGATATTATATGAATGATTTGGTGAAATCTATGATGATCCAATGTTTGAATTTAAGAAATTACAGCAAACTGGTTCAATTCAAGAATATCATGATGAATTTGATTTAGTGTTGACTAGAGTTAACTTGCCTGAGGAGTATGTAGTTAGTTGTTCTCTCTCAGGATTGAGAAACGATATTTAGATGTATTCTCCCATATTTCAGCCTAGGACTATTAGGTAGGCTTTTACTTTATCCAAATTATATGAGGCTACTCAAGGTCACAATAATGTTTCTAAAGTATCTAACATGTATCTAGGTTCAGTCAACCTAACATTAGACCTAACTTTAGAGGACAAAATTCAAATCAGAGTGCAAACTATAAGACTTCTTTGTTACCTAAACCTCCTGGAACTACCATCTTTGTTACTGGTTCAAATGTTGTTGGTACAACTAGAACTAAACCATTAACATATACTGAAATGAATGAGAGAAGGGCAAAATGATGACGGTTCCTTTGTGATGAGCTGTATACACTTAGGCACAATTTAAAGCATAGGAAGGCATAGTTGTATCAGTTAGAATTAAATGATGATAATGGTGATGATATGGAAGTGGATTCTACAGAAGTAATAAAGGAAGAAGAAAATAAACATCAACCACATATTTCAGTACATGCACTTATAGGGGTATCTAGTTTGGATAAGAATCACTGGATTTCATAATAAAAAGTCATTATACATTCTTATTGACAGTGGAAGTACACATAATTTTCTAGATGAAAAAATGGCTTGTAAACTAGGTTGTAAAATGGAACCTACAAAGTTGTTTTGCAGTAGTAGAGGATGGAAGTAAGCTTTATATTTCATCTAGGGTCAGATTTTAAATTGCATATTCAAAACATAGTCTTTAAATCTAACATGATGACTTTACCTTTATCTTGTTGTGACATGGTTTTAGGGGTTTAATGGTTGACTACACTTGGACTTATAATTTGGGATTTTAGTAAGCTCCTTATGGAATTTACTATAGCTAGAAAAAGACATGTCCTGAGAGGGTCGCCATCAAATTCTGTTAAGCCTATTAAATCACAACATCTCAATAAAATAATGACTCAGGATGTTCAATTACCAATGGGAGGCAAATGAGTTAGTAGAATCAATGGTTGTGAATGCTTTAACTACACATGTTGCAGAACAAAGTAAAAATGAGGATCCTATGATTACTAACTTGCTTACAAAATTTAAAGATCTTTTTGAGGAACCTCACTCATTACCACCACTTAGAGCGAACCATGATCATCAAACTCCATTAGTACAAGGTGCTGAACCTGTGAACAAAAAGCCCTATAGATATCCATCTTACCAAAAGGACATCATTGATAAATTGTTACAAGAAATGCTGGATAATGGGATTATTCAAAATAGCAATAGTCCTTATGCCTCACCAGTGGTATTGGTAAGGAAGAAGGATGGTTCCTGGAGGCTTTGTGTGGACTACATAGAATTAAACAAAAATATAGTTAAAGATAGTTTCCTATTCCTTTGATATAAGAGCTCATGGATGAACTTGGAGAGGCTGTTATATTTTCAAAAATTGATCTGAGAGCAGGGTATCATTCAGTGCAAATAAGACATGATGATATTAGTAAAATTGCTTTTCGAACTCATTCAGGGCACTATGAGTATTTGGTTGTGCCATTGGGCCTTACTAACGCTCTAGCTGCCATCCAACACTTAATGAACTCAGTTTTAAGAAAGCATTTTTGAAAGTTTGTGTTAGTTTTCTTTGACAACATTTTGATATATAGCCATTCTTTAGAGGAGCATGTCATTCACTTGAGAAATGTTTTCTTACTTATGAGGAAACATCATCTTTTGGCCAAAAAGAGTAAGTGGAATACCTAGGTCATTATATATCTAAAGCAAGAGTTTCTACTGATCCTACCAAGATCACAATAGTCAAGTAGTGGCCTAGTCCTTAAGATTTGAAGCAACTCATAAGTTTTTTAAGGTTGACACAATATTATACGAGGTTTGTTCAAAATTTTGGAATGATTGCTAAGTCCTTAACCAATTTATTGAAAAAAGACAAGTTTACCTAGAGTTTTGAAGCTGAGATAGGCTTTAATTAGTTAAAGAATGCATTGATAATAGCTTTAATTTTAGCATTGCCAAATTTTTATAAAGTTTTTGTTGTTGAGACATATACCTGTAGCTATGGTATTGGGGCAATTTTAATGCAAGATCTTCATCCTCTTGCTTTCATTAGTAAGGCTTTAGGACCTAGGCATCAGTCTCTTTTAGTTTATGAAAAAGAATTATTGGCAGTGTTGTTTGCAGTCTAGCAATGGCTACATTATCTCTTTAATAGTCATTCTATTTTTAGAACATACCAAAGTAGTCTTCAGTACTTGCTCAACCAATGATTGCCTACACAAATTCAATAAATATGAGTTGTTAAATTGATGGAATTTGACTTTAAGATACAATATAAGAAGGGCAAGGACAATATTGTTGTAGATACTCTTTCTTGTCTTCCATCTACTGCTTTTTCACTTATGGCTTTATATACCATACAATTTGATTTGTTGTCTTTAATTCAGAATAGTTGGAATACTGATTTGCGTCTTCATAAATTGATCAGCGATTTGTAACACTGTTCCACTTCTCACAAGCATTTCACATGGACTCACAACCAGCTTTAGAGGAAGGGTAAATTGGTGGTGGGTAATGATCTGAGTTTAAGACAAAGGATTTTTGATTGGTTACATAATTCAGCTGTACAAGAGCACTTAGGCAGAGATGCCACAATTTAAAGAGTTAAATCTCTTTTTTTATTGGAAGGGCTTAAACCATGAGCGCTTATCTAAGGCTGCTCATTTCATGGCTCTTGCTCACCCATTTAATGAATTTCAAGTTGCTTACCTTTTTATTTGAATATCAAGGAGTTGAGCTTCTTTCTTCCACTGCTTATCATCCGCAAACCGACAGACAATATGAGATTATTAATCGTTGCTTGGAAACTTATTTGCCTTGTATGTGTGGTGAGAATCCTAGCACTTGGTCTCAGTGGCTTCCCATGGCAGAGTGGTGGTATAATACCATATATCATACTGCCATTCAAACTACTCCTTATGAAGTTTTTTATGGCTAATCTCCTCCTATTCATTTACCTTATCTACCAAGGGAATCTACTATTGACTTGGTGGATCGTAGTTTAATAGCCAGAGAAGATATGATCAACATTCTTAAATTTCATTTGAAATGGGCTCAGGATCGTATGAAATCTTTTATTGATAAGCATTATTCTGATTGAGTATTTTAGATAGGTAATTGGGTTTATCTCAAACTACATCGTTATCGACAGTCTTCTCTTGTTTTTAGGCCTAATCAGAAGTTATTCGCTCAATACTTTGGTCCTTATATTGTGATTCACAAGGTGGGGTCTGTTGCTTTTACGCTTGCCTTACTTGAAGGATGTGGCAATCACCCTACTTTCCATGTATCTTAACTTAAACGATGCCATAGTCATGTTCCTTCTATTCCCACTATGCCCTTTTGGTCGTGTTGTCACCAAGGTGTTAGTGAAATGGTGTGGTCAGCTTGTTGAGGATGCTTCTTGGGAATTTTATCATGACTTGCTCAAATGTTTCCCTCATTTTTGCCCTTGAGGACAAGGGCATTCTCAGGTAAGGGGTTTGTTACAATTAATTGTCGTTATTGACTGAGTCAGTCAATTCGAGTAATGGTTTAGTGTAAACACTCAATTTTGTCCACCCTTTTATTTATTTATTTTATTTTATTAAAAAGGAAAAAAACAACAAAGACAAAAACAAAAAATCAGAAAAATATATAAGAATAATTGCATAAAATGTTCTTGTGAAAAAAAGGTGGATTTCTTTTTTTTGAATTCAAAGCCCATTTCTTTTCTCTGTTTGCTTTTTTTGTTGTTGTTTTAAGCCCAAACCATTTCTGGCAGCCCAATTCGCCTAGCCCAGATCTACACCAACTCTAACCTATAACCCAAGCCTAACTTTTCTGACCCACAACCCGGTATCACATTCCTCTTCATCAAACAAAAACCATAGCTGCACATTGACCCTCTCCGACCTTCACACATCTGTTCCCTTTTCTTGTCCAGTTGTTGGTTCACTCATTTCTTGCATTCCTTGCTCTACTCCAATTTCAGCGTCAAATTCTCCACGCTTCTGTATCTCACGGTGCCAAATTTGCAACCATCATGCCTCTGGTCCCCCCCCTTTTCTTTGGTTCTTCATGATTTCGTACTCTGTATTCGCACCTTTGCCATTTTTACAGTGCTCGATCCCTGCTACCTCCATGAGTGACCACTCTTGACGCCATGGCAGACCAAAAGAACAGATGGCTCCTTAGTTGCTCCTATAAAAGGTGAACTTGGAAGGAGACAAAAGGGGAGGAGAGAAATCTACAGTGGGGTAAGCGATTTTGAAAAGGGACCAAAAATAAGAAAAGGAAGAGAGTTACAAAGATCAAAGGGACAATCGCAATGGAAGAAGAAAGGGCATTGAGAGAGGTAAGGTTTCCCTCTTAAACGTGGTTACCTATGTTTAATTTGCTTCTTCTTCGTTGGTTTGATCAATATGTTTATTTTCATCTTATGGTTAATTTGATTTTGAATGGAAATTCATATTGCCGTTAGTTTGTAGGTATAGTTTGATTTTGAATCTAAGCTAGTTTGATTTAGGGTAATGCACATTGTTGTTTGGTTTCGATTGTCGGCTTTTCAGATTGCTACTAATTTGGTTTAACTGGGTTGCTACTGGGTTTTGGTTGCACATGTTCTAGCTAGCTTGGTTTGAAGGTTTAGCTTCTGGTTTAATCAAGTAGATTGGTGACCGATTTTTTTTTAATACATACATATGCTACATTCGAAAATTTGGGTTCTCGTAAGTATACTTCTGATTTTGTAAATTGGATGGGTTAAAATTGATATTGGTTTTTAGTTAGTTGGTGATTTAAAATGGGCCATAATTTCTAATGTATTTGCTTGATGTTCAAAAGCTTGCTTCTGGCTTCGTTAAATCTTATAATCTAAATTTGATTCATGGTTTTGGTCATGGGCTTGGTTGTAATTTTGGAAATTAATTTTTTTTTTATAATGGTCCACAATGTGAAGTTTAGAGTTCTGTTTCTGAATTACTGGTTTCAGGATTTGTTTGTTGCAAAAAATGGTTCTGATTTTGCTAGATTCAGATGTTTGTTTGCTAAAAAATTGTTTGGTTTATGGTTTTAGAATCTATTTGCCTCAAAAAACTGGTCTTGGTCTTATTTGGTTTAGAATATGCCGGATGCGAAAATTGGTTCTGATTTGATAATCTGTTGGTTGATTCTGATTTGGTTCCATAATCTATTGTTAAAAAAAATCAATTCTAATTCATGGTTTGCTAGTTTATATGTTAATCGTGGGTATTAACCTACTGTTTAAGAATCAATTTTGAACTTGCCATATTTTGTGGCATTAAATACCCTTTAGCCTGAGCTCACAATTTCTTGTATTTTATTGTACAATTCTAATTTGTATGTCTGATACATTATTTATCTATTTGGTTATGTACTTGTGTACCTTTTAAATTAGGTTGTATAAGTTTTGTAATTTGATTATTATCCTTTTTGTATTACTTCTTGTACATAAACCCTCTTACCAATCCATTTCAAGTGACTTAGTTATTAGATTTGGGATTTTGTATTTTTTCATTGATTTTGTTGTTTATTTAATTATTTAATTATTTTTTGCTTTAGCTCATTTTCACTCTATTACTTTCTTTAAAAATACTGAAGAGGGGCATACATGCATATAGGTGATGAAGTTTTTAAAAGCAACCACCTAGAAGTTGCCGTTTGAGCTCTTGTAAACTAGTGGACTCCAAAGGTCCTAATCCTTATGTTTGTTCAAGTGGAAGATGAAAGGAAAATTTGAGGGGCCAAATGAGGAAAACGACATTATTGTTCAAGGGCCAAAAGCAGTCTTTTAGGATAAACAAAAAAGAATTCACAATAAGGCTTCAAAGACCCAAATAGATTATCTACTAAAAAGGGGCTTTGGACTTAATTGATTTTCAAAGTACGCTTCAAGGGCCCATTCTAATAAATTCTAAGAGCTCATTCAAATTATTTGGCAAATGGGATTCCGAAAAGGTGCCCAATTAAATATTTTAAGTGAAATTCAAATGGGGGCCCAATATTTTTAAGTCATTCTTGAGAATTTCATTTTGACCCCATGTTTTTCAAAAATTTGATTTTGGAGCCAATGCCTTTTAGAAATCTGATTGTGCCACAATACTTTTTAGAAATTAAATTTTGGTCCTCATATTTTGGAAATTGTATTTTGACCCCAATGTTTTCTTAGAAATTTCATCGGGGAACCAAATGTTTTAGACATATCAATTATGTATACTATTTCTTTTTCTACATTATGTGGAGACTAGTTTTCCCATTTTGTTGAGCTTTATGCGGAGATTCATTTTCCTATACTGTTTTTTCCTCCAAACATTTTGTGAAGAATTGTTGTTTTATTTTGTTGTGTTTCATGTAGAAATTCATTTTCTCATATTGTTTCATTTCCTTTCAAACATTACGTAGAGAATTATTCTCTCATTTTGTTAAGCTTTATGTGGAAATTCATTGTCCCATATTATCTTATTTCTCTTCATAAACATTATGTGAAGAATTATTTTTCTATTTTGTTGAGCTTATGTGAAAATTCATTTTTCCATAATGTCTCATTCTCCTTCATAAACATTATGTAGAGAATTGTTTTCTCATTCTGCTAAGCTTTATGTGGAAGTTTACTTTTCCATATTATCTTAATTCATTTTAAGATTTTATGTAAAGATTTATTCTTTCACATTATCTAAAACTGTTTCTACCTTATGGAAGGGATCATGTATTATTCATAGGTAAATTCTCATCAAAATAAAATCTTGAACTACATGGACCTTGATTTTCTGGGGTATAGAGGCACTTACATAGTAAGATAGGTCCGATTCTTCCATCCTATTTTTTAATCATGATAATAAAAATGGGTAATTTAAATACAACAAACTTAAGCACAAATAATTTAGGGTAACCATCCTTAGGGATGGACGTTGTGGGATGCCTAATACCTTCCCCATGCATAATTAGACTCTCGAACCCTTCCTTTGATTCTAAAGGTCAGTATTTAGTTTTTAAAGGATCCCAATTATCCTTTTAATTAATTAGTGACGACTCTATTTTTTTTATCTTTGTTTTTTTCTCTTTCGTCGTCTTAAGATCATGACAGTGTCTTTTTCCTGGCTTCACATTGTAACAGTTGACTATAGTTTAGTAGAGTTTACGACGCTGACATGTATTAGTAAGCTAACGTGCTTGGGCAATAACGACAGTTAGTTATAATTGAAGGAGGCAAACACGAGAAGAGTAAATAGTTAAGGGTTGATTTTGAATATATAGTGGAAGTATTAGGGAAAATATTCATTCATGCAAATTGTAATTGTAATATCTGAAACCTAGAGTTCTTTATTCTCTGTCTCGGAGATCTTTCTTTACCAGAATTCCCTGTAACTGAACTTCCTCAGTCTTGATTTGTGAGATTTTGGAATTTCGATCTTTTGAATCCAATTCTGTAATCTTTGATTCTGAATAAGATTAACTACAATTCGATATTAAAAGTGATAGAAAATTATCTCTTATTCTAGTTAAGAGAAGAAACTCGATCCAAAGATACAAAAAATTTAACCAAATTCATATCAAACTTTGCTTCTGCTAATTGATTAATATTTACACAATCAGAAATCAATTAAAACATATTACACTTCAGCACATGTAACTAACTGGCACAAGCCATGCGCATGACTAACTAAATAATCTTCAATCCACTTGGAGCACATTATAAAACTAGTGTCTTGCATGTCAATTTACATTTTAATATTTTATACTTTTAAAATAATTATTTATTAATTAAATATTTTTTATTTTTATTCTATTACTCCTTAAAAATAAAAATATATATAATTAATAATGATACAAATTAAAACACCTAAACGCATATTTAATGTGTTCATGTCAAATCACATTTTTTTAATATATTTTATATGCTTTTCATTATTCTTTAAAGTTAAGAAATACAAATAGATTTTTTTAATTCTTTTATGAAATTATTTTTTTAATATGCGGTTATTATCAAATTAACGGACTAAAAATCTTCTCTTAGTTGACAACACTTCCCTTCTCTTTCATAGCCAAGTTCATTTTTAGCGGTTGCCACTAACAACAGTCAACATACTCTTCCATAGACGACACTTATCTTTAGTAAGCAAGTTCATCTTTCTGCTCCTGCCAATTTCGGCTGCACCTCCCTCCCATTTTTTTTTCCTATATAAAAAATATTATTATGTTATGGTTATATATAACATAATAATTATTTTTATAATTACATTATTTTTATAAAAAAAAAAGATAAACAATACATGACACAATTTAAAAGTTTAATGCTTAGGAATCACAAAGGAATTTAAAAAAAAAATTTCCAAACAAAAATCTCCCAGCGCATTATAAAAAAAACCGCAACCTATTGTGATCCCTTTGAAGTTTTGTATTTATTTAGGGGTCTTACTACTCTACAGTCACAAATGTGACTGTATATATGACTGTAAAGTAATTATAAAATTTTTTTAAAATAAATTTTATTATTTTTTTAAAATTTTAAATTTTTTTTATAATAATAAACTAATCATAAATTTTTTAAAAATTTAAAAAATAATAAAAACAATCAAAATTTTTTTAAAAAAATCTAAAAAAAATCATACATTTAAAAAAATAAATATTTAAAAGAAATAAAAAAATCAAAAAAATATAAAATCATTTCAAAAAATTTCAAAAAAATCACTATAAATAAAAAACTATTAAATAGTATAAACAAAAAAAAACTAATTAAAAAATTAAAAAAATAAATTAAACAAAAATAAAAAATAAATTTGGGGGACTAGTCCTCTTTTATTTATTTCCGGTATTTAGCACAAGATGGGAGTTTTGCTTCGCTCCGGGAATAAAGGGACGTGGAGTTGGACGGCGAAAATTTTAAAGGAACGCGATTGGTATTTAAGCACTAAGCAGCCAAGTCCATCTCTAAACCTTAGCGCCGTGTGTGGTTCTCCACATATATCTCGTTTCCCAATCCCAACTCCAACAACATCCTTCTTCTCTCGTCTGTTCCTAACATTTACAGGTTGCAGAGAGATTAATAGTAAATCTCTTTGTTTCTTTTAAGGTTTGGTCTTCACTCTTTTAGTTTCTTGATTACAGTGGTCATCGCATCTGTGTCAGCTTAATATTATAAAATATTTTATTTGTAGGTTTTGTTTTATACGATTTTTTTTATTGCCATTTTGAACATTTTAATTTTATCAGTGAATCTGTTTTCTTGTTATTCTATGTTTGATTACAAAGGCTGCTTTCATGTTGGTTTGTTGTGCAGTTGACGAGAATCGAATGATATAATTCAGAGTTTTGGGTATTAAAGTAATTGTCATCTGTATCATCGGGTTCAGTGTTGAATTCTTTTTGGCCAGAGATGAAACTAGATCTGCTTTTGATAAAAAAAATAATTCTGATTATTCGTATTAAAACTTTTGATTCGTTTATATGAATCAAGTTCACCCCATTTTTGTTTTCTAGTCAGATACGCAGTTCCTCTAACACTTTCCTCAAAATCTTTTAACATTTTCTTTTTTATCTCAATCATCTATCTATTTATATTAAATATATATGGAGAATTTTGTAAGATAGTTGATAATTACTATTTCAATTGTTTAAAAGTTGGTAGGACATAATTACTCTTAACCTTATTTCTTATTTATAAAGAATAGTGAAATAAAAAAATAGTAAAAAAGAATCGTGAGTACTTATTTAATAACTTTTTAACATGTTTTATTATTTTAAAATACATTTATTATCTTATATATACAAAGATATGAATAGTTATACATTTTATTATTTACTAAATAAATATTATTTTTTTAGTTAATAAATTTTAATTTTATTTATACATAATCAAACAAATAAATGAAGTGACAAGACAGTTTTTATTGAGTTTTTGTTATAATTTGTTAAAGGATCAGACTATGATGTTAATTTTAATTCATGAATTTTGCTTTGTAGTTGATTTTGAAACACACGTTCTGATAAAATTGGGGAATCGGATTTCATAGTTGCGCAAAAGTCCTATAGGGGCTATACACTAAGTGGTACTTCCAAATATTAATTTCCATGATCATAATCAAGCAAAAGAATCAGTTTTAGTAGTCAATTATGTTATAGACGATGTTCTATAAGCTGCAATCCCCCCCCCCCCTTTTTTATTTTAGTCTAAAGTTACCTTGCGATTGTCATTCTAATACTAATTTAACCATTATTCTGGACAGCAGGACCTATATTAATTGTTGGAGTGCTCGTGAAATTTGAATAAATCAAGATGCATGGTAAGTGGTTCACGTATGAGTTCTGTTGTCTGGATGGTTATTTTCTTTCGTTTGTCGTGGTATAAGTTAAAAAATGTTTGTTAAATGTATGCAGGTGAAGTTTACAGCTGACGAGCTTCGTCGTATTATGGACTACAAAAATAACATCCGTAATATGTCTGTAATTGCGCATGTTGATCATGGTAAGATGAGATCTTTATTAAGAAAAGCCTTTTTGTTATCTCGCAGTACTTGAATATGCAGTGGTTCGTTGCTTTGGTGTTTGGCAACTAGGATAGGGGGACAATGTCTCTCGACTGTAATATGCAGCGACAAAACTTTGCAATTTTTGCTAAGAGTCAGATAAATTTTTTTTTTTGGTTTCAAATGATTCTGATATTAATTTTTTATTGTCACTTGGAAAGATATTTGAATTTTATTTTTAGTTATTTAACTTTATAAAATCAATTTATAATGGAATGTATGTGTCAAAAAACCGCAGGGAAGTCCACCCTTGCAGATTCTCTTGTGGCTGCTGCTGGTATTACCGCTC
Organism: Ceratonia siliqua; assembly: GCA_034509205.1. NCBI lineage: Eukaryota > Viridiplantae > Streptophyta > Magnoliopsida > Fabales > Fabaceae > Ceratonia > Ceratonia siliqua. The sequence continues at coordinate 1,195 of JASKGM010059171.1, read as the reverse complement.
AAGAAGTTGCAGGAGATGTAAGGATGACAGATACTCCTCAAGATGAGGCAGAGCGTGGCATTACGATTAAATCTACCGGCATCTCCCTCTATTATGAGATGAGCAATGAATCTCTTCAGAACTTAAAGGGGGAGCGACAAGGAAATGAGTACCTTATAAATCTCATTGATTCCCCTGGGCATGTGGGCTTTTCCTCTGAGGTCACTGCTGCTCTTCGCATCACTGATGGAGCACTTGTGGTGGTGGACTGCATTGAGGGTGTTTGTGTGCAAACAGAAACTGTGCTGCGCCAAGCCCTTGGAGAAAGGATTAGGCCTGTCTTGAATTAGCAAGTATATGCTTTAAAAGAGATTACTTATATAACTAACTTAAAATTTTCTTTAGTGAAATATAAAATTCATTCAAAACTAAAATCGTATGTACAATAATTATAAAAAAAAATTTATATTTAATAATAAAAAAGAATATTTAATAATTTTTTGTTGAATTATGATGAAAATTTTTTTATCATCATTATCGATCCTGCATCAAAATAATCATGTTTATTTGATATATCATATTCAATAATTTCCATAATAACATAAGATTATTAGACCATAAGAAAGAATGACTTGAAAAACTCAATTAAATGAAAAAATAAAGTCAAACAAGAGTAGTGGATTAAAAATCTTTTTGATCGACAAAAAAATACAAATCAAAAGATAAAAAAGTATCTTCAAATGTACCAAGAAAGGAAGATTAAAAACTATCATCATGCAATCTTCCTTAAATGACATATTTGAAGAACTTAATACATAAAAGATAAAAAATAAAAGAAAAAGAGGGATGGGTTGTCGCCTATAATGGTTGGCAGCAACCCTAAAATATGAACTTGCCGTAGCTAAAAGAGTCGTATTGTAAACATCTATTTTTGTCCCATTTTTTTATTATTTATTTTAGTTCATTTATTTATTCTCATTTTTTTATTATTTCATTATTCACCAATTTTAGGTTAAAAAGAAAATTAAAAAAAGAAAAGAAAAAAGGGAGCCCAATAAGATCATTTTTAGCAATCCCAAACAAAAAAAAATGGGACCCAAAATCCCTCAACCTCACCTGGCCCAATTAAACAAACTGACGCCCATACCCGGTTCACACTCAACCCAACTCTAACCGGAGCCCCTAACCCGCCTAACCCATGACCCAATTACCCACC
>JASKGM010059139.1:0-18191 GCA_034509205.1 Ceratonia siliqua | reverse complement strand
TTTTGAAAATACTTATGTTTATTTATTCTGTGAGAAATTTGGTAAATTTAAATTTGTGAAAAATGAAATATTGAATTAAGTTTATTGTAAATGGTTTTGGGGGATCCATGTTAGGACTCCGTAGCCGTTAGCGGGGTTAACGGTCTAGATGCATCTAGTATGGTATTGCTAATAAGGCAGATAACCGTTAGGCAAAGCCAATCCTGGGAGAAAAAAAGGATATGGCCAATGCTAAGAAAGGGCTGCCGGCGAAAGTAACAATGATGATATGGTAATGTAGAGGAAATGACTACCCATTAGATGGATCGAGTTGCCCCTAGATATGTGGCCAATTCTAGGAGGAGAGGGCTATCAATGAGTTGGAGCCTCCTGAGGTGCTTTCATGTGAGACCCCACACAAATTTAAAGTATTGATTTTATTCTATGGTTGTAAATGTTGTATTTTAGTTTCTGGCAATATAACAAAATCCATTTCTGATATAATATTATCCTTTAGCAATTAAGATTAATTATTTTATCCATCTCATAGTTACAGCAGATGAATTTAATCGTATTGATTATTCCCTTTGTGTGTTATCTTGTTTCCCTTCCTGCTCACTTTGTTTGCTATGCCCTCACTGAGTCTGTGTGACTCACCCCTTCTTATTAACATTTTTCAGATCATTCGCCTGCTGCTGAGTAGATTTCTGGGAATTCTGTTTGCTCCTAGATATTTTGGTAGACTTCTTTTTGGTACTGGATATGTATTGGACTCCGAGTTTTGCAACTAAAGGGAGCGTCAAAAAACTTATTTATTTATTTTTGGTTTGTTATTATTGCAGAGTCTTGCTTTAGGATTTGGATTTATACTGGGATGATTTATCTTGTTATGGATTGTTGGATTGTATGCAGGAATACTGATTATTGCTTGTGGTTTAGTTTTACACAGTTGTATTTTGGGAAATTCCGTTTTATAGGGGAGACTCTGCCGAAATTTTTTTTTTTAAAATTATCCTTTAAGTGTTAGGCTTGCTAAACTAAGTTTAGTCTATGCGCCGGTCATGGCCCCGAGTTGGATCGTGACAAAGTCTAGATTTGTAGATCACTAAGGATATATGTTGTACCGAAACTGATACAGGTATTTGATACTATATAATATGATACACCAATACGACCAATTTCTTAAAAACTAAGATACGTGATACGTTAGAATATTATTTAACAAATAACATATATGTTAAGATATTATTTATAAGACTGTTAATATTATAAAAAAGCCTTTAATAATGAAATATAAATTCTCTATTAATCAATTTCAAATAAGTGGTCTTTATAATGAAACTTCATATAAGAGTTTTAATGTAAGACAAGTTGTTCAAAAGCGTAGAAATACAATTGATATAGATGGAATTACTAGAATGAGTGGTGTAAGAGTATCATACGTCGATACGCGTATCAGTATATGATACAAATATGATATGGATACGTTACCATTTTTAGAGTATCGGTACATCATAATTAAGGATTAACCAAGTGATCAACTTTTTTTTTCTAGTGTAGACAAGTCATGATCACCTCTATAATAAAGAAACATATCCAAATGGAAGATAAGCTTCGAGTATATATATATATGAACCGAATCCTAGTCTCCTCGTGTTGGATTTACACATGCCTGGAAAGAACCAACTAGACTTCCTAAAAGGTCCCAAAAAAGGTGCTACAACTTTGTAAAAGACGTTTTACCAGAGAGTACCTATTGCAAACCTCTTCAGTTATGGCTGCTGGACCATTTGGATGTTCACATTTGACAATAAACCATTCAATCAAAAGATAGTAACCTATTTCGTGGTATATCATGCAATATTGTATTTGTCAGATCTAGTGCTTGTCACATTAAGCATTTATTATTATGCCAAAAACTATAACTGTTAATTAGCTAAAGTGTGAACCATCTCCCCACGATTCAAATATAAGCAGAGTATGTCCTGTTTGTTTGGGTTTATTTTAAAAATAAATTTTTTTAAAAAAAATAATGTATTTTGATAAAAATATATCTGTTTATTTGGACTTATAGAAAACGGATAAATTAATGAAAATAGAAGAAATCTCCTATAAGGAGAAGTTAAAATTTTTAACATTTGTTGACAAGGAAAAAAATAAGAAGAGAGAGAAACTTCTATTTTTAAAATTGTTCACCCTACTTCAAAAGTTCTTCTAAATTATTGCATCCAAACATAAAACAACTTCTCCTTAAAAAAAATCATTTTTCTTATAAGAAAAGGAGAAAATACATTATCTGATAAACTCAAACAAACAACCCCTAGTGGATGATGCCAACCTTCAATGTGCCAACAGCATTCTATTATCTCACATTAGAAAATAAAAAATGGCAAAAACGCAAGATATCTTAATCTCTTGCGTAAACCATAATTGTGTGCGGGAGAACTCATATCTGTGATTCAAACGAAGACTGAGATATGCTAGGGACTTTTTCCATTAATCCTTGCCACAGGCAAAATTTTGGGGTTAAAAAGGAGGGCTTGCAAATAGCGAGGAAAATATAAAGGCATCACTAATTTTGATACATATTTGATACAGATTCCCAAATAGTTACTAATTTTTAACATTATTAAAAGCACAAACAAACCAGATCTCCACACTCATATTTCCTTAATTCAACTCTGCACGGACAAGATGGTAAACTACGTACAAGTATGGCTGCAGCAAATACTGAGATGCTCGTCAGTGTGCGCATGAAATTGCAATTGGTGCCTTTTGACTCCTCCATAGCCATCTTTAGCTTTGATAATTTCTGCAATCTGCAATTCGATATTTAATGCATTCTGTATTATATGTAAAGTGTAAACCATAAGAGGGAAAAGGAGAAAAAAAATTAGAGAAGAAGACATTAATAACCTAATCAGGATTCATGAACACAGAAATTATCAGGTGTTAACACAACTCTCCGAAACCAGTTTCCAGACAAGAGTTAATTATCTGCGCTCTCTAAAATTTCTCAAAATATAATCACTCCATTTGAAACACATGGAGACTGTAAGTAGTCACGAAGAAACAGAAGGGAGAAATTACCATTTTGCTTGTCCTTATATATATATATATATATCTCATTCAAGATCTTTTGGCAATTCTTGCATCACCTGGCACAAAAATTCTGTATTATCAAAGAAGTATGAAACATATTCGTCCAAGTCTACTTCATTTGCTGCATAACTGAGACTGGGATAGTTATCCTGACTATATGTATTTTCTACAATAAATGGTTCAGTCCAAAAATTGCTGAATTCTTCAAAATTTTCCCATGGACCAATGTTAGCATTGTTACATCCTTCTCTAGACCAGTTCTCGGTGGTGAAGGTAGAAGATGAGTTGTCTTTAGTGTAGGATGTTTCTGTGTACTTGGGCAGCGAGCTTTCTAAGATATTGTGGGAGGGAGCCCCATCAAGTATTGGATTTCCAGAATCTGTATACTGAGTTCTTTCTCTTTCAGAAGTATCACTATGATTCATTTTGAACTCAGATGTCATCTCATGATTGCATTTTAAGCGCTTCTTTAGGGAGCTATGCCAATGGTTCTTTATCTCATTGTCCGATCTTCCAGGTAATTTTTCGGCAATTAGAGACCATCTGCCACAGTGAAAATGAAAGGTTGAGAATGATGAGCGAGACCATATATGAAAATAAAGAGAATTGAATTCAAATGGGAACGACGCACCAACGTTTGCCTTCTTTCTCTTTCCTATTATTTTCCCCTCCTACCAGACACTTCCCAAGTTTCGTGAAGTATAAGTAAATTACGAAGATGTAGCGAAGTAACATATGAATTATACAAAGAAAACCTAGCTAGAACCTTTGTTCCTAGACGTGCAAGTATTTAAACATCGCTTATGAATAACAAAAAAGAAACAAAGGCGTAGATCCGGAAGAACATGTCAGAAGTAGTGTAATAAATGTTTACTTATTTCCATGTTGTTCATGTAATTTGATGATTATTTTCTCTTCTTCTTGGGTGTAATTTCCACGTTTTAAGTTTGGCCGCAGGTAATTTACCCAGCGAAGCCTGCAACTTTTTCCGCACCTTGATAAACCTGTCAAACAGAAGCCATAAAAGTCCAACCCCACTAACATAAGTACATTTCCTGACTGATCCAAACTGCTAAAGCTATAATTCTATTTCTTGAGAAATTATAAGAATGAAGGTTGATCCAACAAGTTGCTTCATGTTAACGATAGAAAATAACAAATCGAAATGAGAAGGAGAAGAGATCATCATCATCAGGGTGGAATGCATAATGAAAATTTTCTTCAACAAGTGGATTTAACCGATTCGAAGCAGTTTGGTTAAGAATTTGAATTACACCTGCAAACCTGGGGAGTTGACGCCAATTGGAATGACCACATCGCTCGACATATGCTCTTAACCTTTCATCCTCTTCCTTACTCCACGCCCCTCTCTTCAGTCCATTTTTGTCGTAGTAAGGACCTCTCACCATCTCTTTACTATTAGACTTAATTGTTCCTCAGACAAGACTTCAAATAATTAAAGACATAGGCCACATATATACATATATATATATATACAGGAGCTATACGCTTGTACACGCACAGCTCCACTATGACTGAAAGTCTCAAACCCTAACAGTGAGATGGGACTAATAATACAATTTTATTTTTAAAAATATATATGGCTCATTCACCGAGTTGTGAGACACACAAAAAGGAAAGATGGGCCTATTTTCTAATTTCTTGGAAAATTCTTTTAAGAATAAAGTAGGTTTGTACCATTTTGAACGAGAAGAACCTTTTTCTCCTCTTTTTCGTGCTTTCTTTCTATCGGCTAATAGGAGTGAAAAGTGTTGTGTGAGATCGATCAACATTGGCCACTTGACAAATAAAGCAAGTCGTTCGGAAAGGAAATGCAAGAGACTGTTGGGTTACTTTCTTTAATCTAAAATTATAAATCAAAAGAGACCAATTCAGTATAAGTCAATTAGGAAGCATACTAGTATAATTTACATACAACTTTTGACTTTTCTGGTTTAATCAAACTTTTTTAACATTCACACGTTCTCTTAGACCGTTGCCCAGCGATAGTCCCTTAAGTGGAAACGGTCAGGTTAGTTGGGACTTGGGAAATTTTCAGGTAACTAAGTTTCTGGAGACGATAAATTCTTGCTTTAGGACTTGTTCAATGATTCTATTTCACATAGAAACCCTACATCTTAATTTAATTTCAGTTATTATAAAATAAGAGATAATAACATACAAGAATTTATCTTTGTTCTTGCTTGAAATTAAAAAATGGTGCAAAACTATATCTTTTGAATAACTATACAATTTACACCACTTTAGCAAAATATAAAATTACACCAATTTTATATATGTTTATATTTCGTATAAGGACATAATGAAAATTAACTATTTTGTCTTTATCCGTCATAATTTGTGACAAAATAAGTACAGATGTTAACACCTTAAGCAGGAGCGGAGGGTAATTAATGTTTGGGGAGGCTACAGTTTTGAAATTTTGTTAATATAATATAATATTTAGTATTTAAAAACATATATAATTTAGCCTCTCCAAGTACAAAAAAATATTTTAAAAGAGAATTTTAAATCTAACTAAAAATTTTTAATCTCTTTTATAACAAAAAAAGAAATTATAACCTAATGGATGTCAAATTAAAATAGATTTAATGTTGTTCTAATGTTTAAAATAAAAAATATTTACATTATACCTGTATATTTTTTCTCTTTAGTTTTTTATATTTGTATTTTTACATATTTAAGATTTTGATTTTTCATTATCTATAATTATTATGGAGAAGAAAAAAAATTTTAGCCGTTTAATGAAAACACCCTAGCTCTACAGTGCTAACTAATTGTACACAAAAAACTATTAACGTCCTGATTATAAGTTGGAGAACACTACGGTACAACCCCAAAAATGGGGCTGTACCGTACCGCCCATATAAAATTATAATATTTTTTTAATTTTTTGACTTAATTTTTTTTTACTTTTTAACATCAATTAATTAGTATCTATGTTATATAATTTTTTAAAAATTTTTTTACATCTTTTATATACTATTCATTCATAATTTTTTAACATTATTTATTCATAAATAAAAAATATTTTTAAAAAATATAAAAACGTTTTAAAAAATTCTTTAAAAAATATATAATATAAATAATAATTTATTAATATTAAAAAATTAAAAAAAATAATTAAAAAAATAAAAAAAATAATTAGTGGTTGTAGGCTACCGCCGACGGTAGCCTAGACAATTCCTTATAAGTTATAGATTTTTCATAATTTTTTTGGTGAAGATATATTTTTAATCAATTAAATGACGTGTGAGTTCTCCAAACATAGGATCGTTCCTGGACATGAGGACGACGGAGCAGATCGAGAAACTGAACTATTGCTGGTCTGATGGTAAGGTGGCTAAGGTCCATTGGGCGCCCCTAGGCATAAAGTTGTTGCCCGTAAAATTACCCGACCCAAAAGCCTTTGTCCATTTTCAAAATATTAAAACTTTAATGGATGGCTTGGCTTGGCTACTTGGTTTATTATTGGAAATTCATTTTAGAATAAAAGTAAATTTTATAAAACATTGTTATGAAATACGTTGTCTTAACTCTTAAGAGACCAAAAAAAAATTTATTTTATAAAAAAATTTGTTTAATTTTAAATTCAAAGTCTATAAAACTTGACAAAATAAAAGTTTGACTTGTGAGCTCTATACTTTGAGTATTTGCATAAAAGAATTGGGCAGTTTCATAGTTATAGACAAATTGTTTTCTGTAGATTCTGAATCTAATTGGAACTTTAGATTTTATTTTACTCAACAATTTTTTAGTTTTGAATTCAAACTTTCTAAAAATTAACAAAAACCAAGCCTTCGTCTAACCATGACCTGAGTGCCATCTCAATGACACTTTGCAATAACAGAACACACAGTTCTAGTGGTGTACAATGAACACACAACACAACTCTTTGGAAAAAGGGGTTCCTAGGTACACTCTCAATATTTCTCAAATATTTTGAGTCATCAGCAAGAGACAAAGGGGAACAAAAATTACAATCTCTTAGGTATCTCACTTAATGTATTGGCAATTCTGCGATCACTTGGTACAGCAACTCTGTACCATCATATGAATAAATGCCTTCTCTTTCGTAAGCCTCAGTATATGTATTTTCTGATATAAATGGTTGCGTCCAAAAATCGCAGCTCAATTCTTGATACGTAGTTTCCCGTGGAGCCACGCTATCTTCTTCTCTGGACCAGTTCATGCTTGATTCTACATCATTAGAGGCCAGGGAAACAGAGTTGTCTTCCTCTGTCGACACCACCATTGAGCTTTCTAATATACTGTGGGACTCAGCAGCAACGTTAAGGATATCAGATTCTGGATGTTCTGAATTACTATCACTTGGCTTCCTGATCTCCTTGTACTTCCGCTTTGAGCGCTTCTTTAGTTGGCTATGCCAGTGGTTCTTTATCTCGTTGTCTGTTCTACCAGGTACTTTTTCAGCAATCAGTGACCATCTGTGAAGGGAAATATCACACCAAACATCAAACTATAATCATTGAATTCTGTGGGTGAAACAATTTATCAAACATCTGCAGAGCCTAGAAATTGATTACTCCTCTTCAACTAACAAATAGAGGAGTAAAAGCTTAGATTTTGAATAGCTGTGCAAATATTCAAGTAGCAAATCCATACTTGTTTCCAAGTTGTTCATGTAGTTTGATGATGATTTCCTCTTCTTCTTGAGTGTAGTTCCCATGTTTTAGATTTGGGCGCAGGTAATTCATCCAACGAAGCCTGCAACTCTTTCCACATCTTGCCAACCCTGTTACCCACCCAGAAGCCACAAGCATAGCGTAATTAGAATTAATCTGATGAACAATTCAAATAATTATATTTTTGTTCAATCTGATTTGAAAGCAATAACAATCAGTAAATCGAAAGTGATGTTAGATACCTGCAAACTTGGGGAGTTGACGCCAATTGGTATGACCACACTTGTGAATATAAGATCTAAGTATCTCATCCTCTTCTTCACTCCATGCACCTTTCTTAATTCCATTTTTGTCAAAGAAAGGACCTCTCACCATATTCTCGTGCTGCTACTGCTAGCAAAGTTACTCTGAGACCAAATGAATATCTAATATATAGATTTCCTCAGTATAAATAGAATTGTTTTGGGCTCACAACGTGTATCTTAAATCCTAATAGGAAGACGGAGCTTGAAGCATATCTTTAATGGACTATAGAGCATGTTTCATGGAAATGAGGCACGATTATTTAGCACAAAAAAGAAATAAGAAAAAGGTTGGGGGCCAAATTGGTAATATCAGTGATGAAAGGTGGTTTTACATAATAAAACATAATATCCTGAGTTTGAAGTAGAAGTATTATATTATTTCTCCAAATGTAAAGTGCCACATGAAACCGGTTAAATATGGGTATTTGATAAATAAATGGCATCTTTATAAAAAGCAAACACGGCTGCCATTCTTTTTATAATCTGCAATCAATAATATATCAAACTTTGATTGTGGGGCTCGCATCCATCCAACATGCTTTTAATTAGTTTATATATATAATACTTTGGCAAGGATCACGATTGTCCCCATTTACTTGACTTTTGAAGAAATATAGTCATTCACTCCGCTGCTTCTTTATTTCCACGTAGAATCATCACCAGGAACGAACAGGACATTTAATTGGAGCTGCTCATGTTGCCAACTAGGCATGTTACAATAGTACTCAATTAGGATAAGCTAAAAATAATCAATCATGTTTTTGGATAACACAATTGAATCTTAACTCACATTTAATTAGGGACAATTGTTTTTTTCAAAAAACAATTCTTTACATATATAAATACATATAATATAATTATTCATTCTAAAATTCTTATATTATATTCTCTTTTTCAAGTATATATTATTTTATCTTTCTTTTAATTTCGTCATTGATTGTCACCCTTGGCCTTCACATTGAGCATTATTCATGGTCATTTATTTTATTATATTTAAATAATAATCCAAAAACAAATAAAAAGGAGCTGCCTGTGTGAACGGAAAAGGACCTAAGAAGGTTAGCACACGAGTAACGACGTCACACATAATGACGTCATCGGTAATTTTATCAATAAAGAGGGTTATCAAGTTGATTAGAACTAGGGTGCGTGTAATTATATTTATTTCACCTATTTAGTATGAGTCATGACGAAAGGCATATTATATTATTCGTTTTTAGGATTTAATTTTATAAAATTGATCACGTACATTAAAAATGTAATTATTCATTACATACTCAATTTTAAAAACCCTAATAGATACGTGGAATTATATCCAAGTCAGTGAATCAATTTTCCAACGAATTCATGACCATCTCGCCTCCTCAGTCCTCACTTCCGGGGATTTAATTAAACATCGTACCACTAACTAAAAAATAAAAAATAAATTTTTTATGTTTTGATTTGTTTTTATAATTTATTTTTAAAAAAATATAAAAAATAATTAATGAAAAATATGTTTATTTAAATAATTTTTTTATTTTTTATTTTATAAAACTATTTTATAAATTTTTTTTTAAAATTTTTTTTTAAAAAAATAAAATAAAAATCGTTTTAAACACCCATAACTTTATGATTAATGAATGGACATCACTGAGCACTGCAATTATTGAGGAATCTGGCATTTTACTAAATAATTAAATTAAATATATAGAATGACGTTATGGGAAGGGTAAGCATATGACTTAACAAGTAATGATGTCATCATTAATACGATGCTGAAATATTATTTTATGTCAATCAACCAATTAACTAATAATAATTAAGCTAACGTAAAAAGTAATTAATTCATAAACAATATCCCTCCTTAATCTTTATCCTTAACCAGTAATTATTAAAGGGGGGGATCGCCTGTTTTAATTTGGAAGGATTCAAACTCACGTGTTAAATGTTAATCAGGGTTTGCCACAAGGCCCACCGCTTCTTCGTTGCCGTCCAAGATGCTAATAGAAATAGGTGAACATTATCCTACAATTTCAGGGAGGGTACGATAATTTTATGTGTTAATTTTATATTTGTATTATTTTTTGTTTTGATTTTTAAAATTTTTAATATTAATTAATTATTTTTTATATCATATACTTTTTAAAATTTTTTGAAATACTTGTAAAATATTTTTACATTTTTTATATTATTCATTCATAATTGTTTTCTACATCTTGCATTTGTTTTGATTTTGGTGGAAACGTTGGTAAGCTAGATAGGTGGTTTCAACAGTGTGCAAATCCATTGGTTTAGCTTAGGTGTTCTCGTCAAACCAAGAAAGAAGTAAGTGTCAAAGGAAAGAAGATAGATACAATATAATGAGTTGATTTAGAAAAATAATTCCAGGTTCAGATAGCAATAAAAGCCATAGGAGATTAAGCCAGAGAAATTTTAGCTTAAAATCTAATATACCAGAATCTAGTACTGAAGAAGATACATATACAATGAAAATTTTAGATGATCAAATTATAAATGAAAGTGAAATAATCAGTCAAAATATACAAGAACAATTTCAAAATTGGTCTATGCCAACATTCAAGACAGAAGAAATATATAGGAAAACAACATTTGATTTTTTCTATATCACCCAAACAATAGAGAAAGAAATAAGTATTACTAAAAGTAGACAAATTGTTTTTGTAATACCTGAAACTACAATAAACAAATATAAAGACAAATATACTTGGATGCATTTGGGAATGATTCAAGTAACATAAAGCCTAATTTTAGGAATGGATTAAACAAACCAGTGTTTGTTTGTTTAAGAGATAAAAGACAGATAAATTTTGAAGACTCAATAGTCAGAGTTATATAGACAAATCTACATAATGAGCCAGCTTATTTTGACTGTTTCCCTAATTATGTAGCCAAGATAAAAGATTCTAATGTTAGAAATTCTTTAGTCTTAGAAGTTGGATCTAATGCAACTTGGGAAAAAGGAACAACCCCTATAATAATACAATATAGGATGACATTTAAGACTACTAAGACACAATAAAATTTTAAGGCAATAAAGGAATCACTGAAAGGTGAAACCATGCTAATAGAACTAGGAGACCCTTCCTTAACTACAGTATTAATTCCCAAAACCTTAAAGCATGAAGAAATATAATTCCCTACATATTGGAAATTCCCTAAGCTTGTTAATCCTGAAAATCATCCTTCAGTAAACACAACTACAGCCAGAACAAAAAACTGACATTGTAAAAATAATACATGCATAGCAGCAATAATACATCCTCCATTAGAAGAAATAAAGGTAAGAATAGTAGAAGATGAAATTATAACTTCACCTTTTAAGATAACAGATCCTCAAGCTAATAAAGGAATATAAAAGATGCAGCAACAAAATAATTATTTGAATCAAATACTACATACAATGAGCCAACAATTAACTAGGATAGAAAATAAAACTGAAGACAATACAAGACAAACATCCCGCTTAAGTGAAAGTCAACTGAATCCACAATGATCAGTCTTTAAATATGAAGCTATCTCTAGAGAAAAGGCAAAACAAATTACGTTAGGAAACTCAGATAGTACGAAACAATATAAGGATATTCTAGGAAATATAAATAAGCAATTAGCAAAATTAGACCTTGAAGAAAGAGGAAAATCTAGCACTATAAGAATTAATTATATAATCAAATTAGAACAACAATATCAGGATACCGAAGACATGACCTTAGCCAAAATAAAAAGACATTACAACAATAATAGAAAAAACTATTACCCAATACCTACTCTACCAATCTTGCAATTTGAAGAATGACATTTTTCAGGAACAAGTTATGATGGAAAACCCATTTATGGATGGAATCTAGGTGGACAATCCATTTATGGATGGAATCTAGATGGACAAAGTGAATATGAAACAATAAACTTTGCTCAATAAATGATGATGGCTATAGTAGCTTATCGTATAGAAAATAATAATGATTAAAACATTTTTTATGTATTAGTCTAAGGATTCAGAGGAAGTTTGAAAGTTTGGTTGGAAAACGTCCTTTCAGACGAAGATAGAAAAAGCAATTAAAGAATATCATAAAGCTAGAAGAAACCTAACCACATGAGAAGAAGAGATAATTTTAGACAACCTATCCTAATTAGTTTATGCAATAATAAAATCTTTTGTAAGAGAACCTGTACAAATATAAGAATGATATTTAGTAGAATTAATGAATTCAAGATGCCCTACATTAGCAGACTTTAGGTGGTATAAAGATAATTTTATACCTAAAGTATTTTAGAGGCAAGATGAAAACTCAGACTTTTGGAAATAAAGATTTATAGCTGAATTATCAAAACTTTTTGCAGAAAAAGTTAGAGATGAATTAAGACATAAATATAATGGCATTATAAAACACGACCTAATGACATATGAAAATATTATTATTACCATAAACACCATAGGACTTAGACTATGTAATGATATGAAACTTCAGAGAAAAATGTATTTAGATAAAAAATTAGGAAACATGGAGTTATAAGATTTTTGTTAACAATATGGATTTAAAAAGATAAGAGCACATTCGAGAAGAAAACCAGTTTATAAGAAAAGATCTAGTTATGAAACAAAGCCTTATAAGTCAATATCTTCTTATCCAAAGTATAAAAGACACAAAAAATTCTCTAAAAACCCATCAGGAAAACCTTATAGGAATAAATACCATTAAAACCAATCTCAAGAAAATAGTAATAAAAAACATATCAATAAAAGAAATATTGTTTGCTATAAATGTGGACAATTTGGCCATTACTCTACATAATGCAAAACAGAAAAGAAAATCAAAGAATTAAACATCAGCGAAGAAAATAAACAAAATTTGCTAAGGGTATTGGTAAATGATGATATCTCTTCCAAATATGAAAATGTTTCAAAAGAAGAAGAAGATCACATCTATCAAATACAAGAAGACTCTAATTCAGATATATCAGAATCTGATTCCAATCCTAAATGTTTATGACCTACACACTGTAACTGCGAAAATTGTGTTAAACAAATAAGAGTAATATCAAGAGAAAACCTACAATTTCTAGTGGATATACTAGACAAGATTAAAGACATATTTAGTAAAAATAAAATATCTCTTGGATCAAGAAGAAAAAGAAAAAGAAAAAGAAAAACCTCGCCTTTACTAATGAAAGATATTTTAGAAAGATTTGAAAAAGAAAAAAAAACCTTCGGCCAATATTAGTGACTTACAAGAAGAAATCAAAACCATTAAAGAAGAAATACAACAATTAAAAGAGAATGAAATTAACATAGAGTTGAAAATATTAGAAATAAAAGTTAGAATGGAAATTCACCTCAGACAAGAAATCGATGCCAAAGAGGACGTTGAAGAAATAATGGAAGAAAAAGAGTTACCTAAAGAAATCAATCAAGAAAAATTTATATAGAGAATAACCTAAGTAACTTACCAAAAATGGTACTGCTAGATGAATTTAGTTATAAATAATGAATACACAAAAACTTTAGTAGTATTAGTAGATTCTGGAGCATATATGAATTGTATCCAAGAAGGACTAATACTTGCTAAATATTATGAAAAAACTTTGGAAAGCCTCTCAGCAGCCAATAATTCTAAGCTACAAATTAAATATAAAGTATCTAATGCATACATTTGTAATAAAGGCATATGCTTTAAAAACATTTTTATGTTAGTAAAAGATTTAAATGATCAAGTCATATTAGGAACCCGTTCCTCTAGCAAATAATACTTTTTAAAGTCACACATTTAAGAATAACTATGAAAGTAGCAGGAAAAAATATTTGTTTTGAATGGATAAAACCATCAATAACAAGAGATATAAATTTATTGCAAAAGGATTCTATTTATAGTATAAATAGAATACAAAACCAAATCAACTTCTTACAGAAAAAAATTCATTATAAAAGAATATAAGAACAAGTCAAATATCCAACCATACAGAAAAGAATTGAACAAATACAACAGAAATTTGAAAAAGAAATATGCGCAAATCATCATAATGCTTTTTGGAACAAAAAAATTACGAAAAATATTTTAATGAAAAAGAAATACCTATTAAAGCTAGACTGATTCAAATGAATCAAGAGCTATTATAATACTATAAGAAAGAAATTCAACAACTCGTAGACAAGAAATTAATAAGACCAAGTAAATCAACATGGAGTTGTGCAGCCTTTTATGTTTAAAACCATGTTAAAATAGAAAAAGGAGCACTAAGATTAGTCATAAATTATAAGTCATTAAATAAAGCGTTGAAATATATTAAATATCATATTCCTAATAAGAAAGATCTTATAGGAAGATTATCTAATGCAACCAGGATTACCAAATACAGGTAAAAGAAGAAGATAGATATAAAACAGCTTTTACAATTCCTTTTGGTCATTATGAATGGAATGTAATGCCATTTGGAATAAAGAATGCCCCATCAGAATTTCAACAAATAATGAATGAAATATTTAATCCCTATACACGATTCACCATTGTGTATATCAATTATGTTTTAGTGTTTTCTAATTCAATAAAACAACATTTTAAACATTTGTAGGAATTTTATGAAATAATTAAGAAAAATGATTTATTTGTTTTAGCCACTAAAATGAAACTATTTCAAGTTAAGGTAAAATGTTTAGGTTTTGAAATATATCAAGGATTATAACCGTAACTAGTAGAGTCATAGAATTTGCTGATAAAGTTCCTGATGAAATTAAAGATAAAAATCAGTTACAGAAATTTTTAGGATGTCTTAACTATGTGTTAGACTTTCTTCCAAACCTTAGGAAAAGGTGTAAGCTCTTATTCTTAAGACTTCAAAAGCAATCGCCAGCATGGAATCAAAAAATGACCCAAGTGGTAAAAGAAATTAAAAAACAGGTCAAGTGCCTACCTTGTTTAGGAATACCATATTATCGGGCTTTTAAAATTGTAGAAACTGATACTTCAGACATAGGTTATGGAGGAATATTAAAACAAAAAATAGAGTCAAAAGAACGGGTCGTTAGATACCACTCAGAAACCTGGATAGAGAGTCAACAGAAATATTCCACCATCAATAAAGAAATTTTATCAATCATTTTGTGCATTACAAATTAAAATTTTAAGATAATTTGATAAACCAAAATTTTCTTTTACGCGTGGATTGTAAAGCAGCCAAAGATGTGTTAAAGAAAGATGTTCAAAATTTAGTTTTAAAACATATTTTTGTTAGATAACAAGCTCTTTTATCATGTTTTGATTTTGAAATTGAATTTATTAAAGGAAAAATAATTCCCTTCTAGATTTTTTAACCAAGAATTATTACTAGGAAATTCATTATAACTCCATGAGTTCAAGTTGGGATGGCCCTTCTTCCTGCGAGAAGAGTAAAGGTAAAGCCACATTACAGTCACAAATGCCAACCAATATATGTATTAATTGTATGTTAATTTATTTTTGTGATATATATTTATTATTTTAAAGTAATAAATAATTAATTCAATTTTTTTATGGTTGGTCAATATGAGATCACTCAGTTTTATTTTATTTTATTTACTATCCTTTTAAAAAGAAAAAAAATTAGAAGAACAATATGAAAATAATAATGATTATTTTATGGTGTTTGCTATACTATATCTATATGTATCAGTGCATTTGGTGCATTTTTAATTTTTTATGTTCTTTTTCTTCTTTGTTAATTATTCTCATTTGTATTTTTGAATTTTTTACTCTCTGTTTTGAATTTTTTTACATTTTCTTTAATTTTTCACTTTTTTTAAGCATTGTGTTCAAATTTTTTAACTTTCTTTTTATTTTTTCTTAAATTTTTTTGATTATTTTCTTAACAAAAATTTTGAAAAAAAACAAAAAATATTTAAATGTATCAATGCATCTTGATGTAACTTAACAAACACCTTAATTAATCTACACATGCACTAAGCACATATATATTAATATAAATTTTGGACGAAAAATAAAGAAAACTTTTAAATTTTAAGATGAATGCAACCGTGAGTCTGTGATAAGTTTTTAAATTTATTAAACAATTACATGATTGATTAAAACACGTGGTAAGCTTCTTATTTAATAATTCTCTTCTAATTTAACACCTAGGCCACATATTAAAATAGTATTAAATGGTATTTTTTAAATTTGAAATTTGAAATTTATTTAAAATGATAAGTTTGAAATTTAAAAATAAAACTACAATATATGAGACAATTTAATAACACTAATAGGAAACTTATAGAAAATAGATGGAAGGAACTATTATAAAAGTTTCATATATAGTTCCAGGATTAAATTAGAAAATTTAAAATTGCATAGTGGCTAGTTGCAACTATCCTAAAGTTTATGGGAGTGTGTAGGATCCTTTTTTCTATTTTTTTAATACTAAAATGATGAATATGTAATTAATAATAGGCTTAATTATATTTTTAATCTTTTTATTTGTTAAAGTTATAATTTTGACCTCTCTAATTTCATCTTTAACAATATGGTATATTAGTTTTATCAAAGTTATAATTTTGGTCTCTCACGATGAAATTATGGAGACCAAAACTATAACTTTGAAGAAATTAGGGGATCATATTATTCATGATGAAATTAGGAAACAAAAACTGTAACTTTGACAAACTAAGTGATAAAAAATGTAATTAAACCTTACTAATATATCCATGAATATATGTTTTTCAATTCAAGAGAATAAAAATAATGAAATTTACATAATACTATATTAATGTTCATTGTATGATATGATATTTCTACAAAGAACATCTCAATGGTTGATGATACCAAGCAGCAAGCACAATAACATGATGATCACCAAAAGCTACCATCCAATAGAAGAAACATAGCGTAGAGTATCAAAGTTATGTTAACATATTAGAATTTGCCCAATTAAACGCACGTATACGGATGGTTTTATTAGAATAAGCTAACATAATCCTCATTCAAATTACTTTTGACTCCAAAGTTCTGCATCATACACTGGACTAAATTATTCTGGTACTTTCAGTGTTTCACTTGGACCATTGGACACGTCAACCAAATATGGTTCTGTCCAAAAATTTTCACACGTTGGCTCTCTATATGCATCCACAAAACCAAACTGTTCGTCCAGAACCAAACTACCGCTCCACTATGGCTGGGGAGACAATGCGCTCACCTCTAGGATCAGGTTAGTAGTTTGAGTTTGAGATGCGTCATTGTTTGGAATTATTTCACTTGGGACGTTGGACGTGTCAGACTCAGCCATATATGGCTCTGTCCACAAGTTTCCGCTCATTGGCTGTGTGTGTGAATCCAGAAAAGCAAATCCATTTTCAAGAACCAAATTTTGGTCACTGGCAGCTGTGCTCTCTATGGTTATGCCGGAGAATTCACTGGAGGATGACTGCTGCGATAAGAGGCCAGTATCTGGGATCTGGGAAGTAGCCGGCCTGTGACACTTTGATTTGGAGACTACAGCCTTTTCATTTCTGAGTCTGACTGAGTTCTGTTGCATCTGTTTCTTAAGGGTGCTGTGCCAGTGGTTCTTTATATCGTTATCTATTCTTCCTGATAACTGAGCTGCTATCGCAGACCAACTGCCCATTAAATTAAAGTTCAGCACAAGTAGAAATTAAACTAAGATCCTTAAGATTGCAGGATATTAATAGGAAATCTTCAACAGTGATTAGATTATGAGCTTTTGATGCTGTGCAAAGTTGTGAAAAGCAATCAAGGTGTCATATTATACCTATTACCCAGCTTTTGGTGCAGACTGATAATGATATCTTCTTCTTCTTGAGTGTAGTTCCCTCTTTTGATGTTTGGCCTCAGATAGTTCATCCACCTCAGTCTGCAACTCTTTCCACACCTTGCCAGGCCTAAAAACCAGCACCAATGGAATTACAACACTTATTTTTTGTTAGAATTGAGACTATTTAATAGCTACTTTAATTCTTATGTCATTGACAGATAATTTACAAAAGAAGAAGTACCTGCAAACTTGGGAAGTTGGCACCAATTCCAGCAGCCATACCTTGTAACATAAGCAATTAACTTGCTATCTTCCTGATGCATATGTCAATCTCATGTCCCACATCGGGTGAGTTTGCCTTGGTGAAGGCCATATATGTAGGGGGAGCAAACCTCACTAA
>JASKGM010059128.1:0-18191 GCA_034509205.1 Ceratonia siliqua | reverse complement strand
ACTGTAATGGCTAGATTGTAGTAACTGGCGAGAGGTTGAAGGCGAGTTTCCTGTAGAATCGTCGACGGAGACTCACGGTGGCCGGAAGCAAGAGTTGGTGATGGACAAACGACGGCATCTTTGTCTTCTACCTCAGGTTCTCAACTCAATTGCAGAAGGAGCCGATGAGGGGTTTCCAACTTTCCACTTTCGACTTCCGAGTTCGACTAGTCTACTTCTCTTAGTTCTCTACTTTAAACTTTAAACATATGTATATTAATAGTGTGTATATATATATATATATATATATATATATATATATATATATTAATATATTATTAAATGAGCGGTTCGATTCGGTCAAACCATTGGTTAAGATAAAATTAACCGTTGGCCGAACCGTTGATTGTTCAAAACTGAACCGAATCGATTTTTTTATTGGTTAAGTTAAATTCTTCTATTGGGTTGGGTCAGTTAGGACGGTTTGTCGGGTTTAACCGCCCGTTTGCACAGCCCTAGCTTTTATGACTATTTAAATAGAACTTGGCCAAAAAGAATGTTAAAAAAAAAATTCAAAGAAAGGGCATTAATGATAAAACATTTAACCCTATCTCCAAATTAACAAAAATAATATACTTGCTATTGAGATCATATGTGTCTAATACGATACTGTTTTCTTCAAAATTCTAGGATTATGTGCCTCTAAAAATATTTAAGGAGAATTTCTAAAAAGAGAGCTAGTATATTACACAAAAATGTAATTCTCACTTAAGTAAATTAGGATGTTTAATCTTTTTAAAATAATGCTCATTTAAGCTTCCAAAATAATTTTTCTTTTCTCACATAACCTCTTTTCAATATTTTCTCTAAAACTGAAGGGAATTTCTCAATTTAAGAAAATGCCCAAAAATGTTGATCACCAATACAGTTTGAAGGTATTCAAATTGAACCACACACATCTAAGCTTCAAAAACATTTTAACTCAATTAATTAGATAATGCTTGTTCTTAAACCAACATAATTTAAAATGGATGTAATTTACTAAGAAGGTTGCTGGCTAGAAAAATTTAAACAATGGGCATTACAAATTCCAGCAATTTTTAAATCAAGACATAGAACCAATACATTGGTTTGTTGTGATAAAAAAATCTTTTATTCTTCTAGGACCACTTATTGAAAGTATCCACAAAGTCTTTTGTTGGCATTGATCCCTTTACCTAAACATTTAATATAGTCTTCAATATGATGGTTGTTACCCTTGCCTTGAATGATTGATGCATCATATATGACATTTAGTTGCAGCTCTATTTCATAAATTTTCTCTGGGGCATCCTTCACTCACCGTAGTCAATGGTCAAGAATGCTGCAACAATTGAACAGATGGATCAATATTGTTTTTTGCCTTTTATGTTATACCCTAAATGATAAACAGATGGATCAAGATTGCAACAATTGAACATCCATATTCTATGTGGTGGAGAATTATGAACATGATAATGAAATACTAATCAAGAACTAATTTGGTTCTCTACAAAATATATTTGAAAAAAAATAAAAAAGTCCAGTTCAACCAATGTCAAACACAAGCATCATTTATAGGTTAAGAAGATCAAATGCCTTCAAGTCCAGATTGAGATAAGGTAAAAAATAAGAAAAAATTCGTTGAAAAATGTTGAAAACTTCAACTTGCAGTTATGTTATTTTGTATAATTTTTAAAAGATTTTCTATGCTGCACAAATATTGTTCATAGAGCTTTTTTAGTCTACCTTTAGGCAAATTCTATCCTACTCTTGAGTAGCAATACTCAAGAGTATGTTTTTTAATTTTAGTTTTTAATTTGTTTAACTTTTATTTTAAGAAATAAGTTAAAAGAATTAAAAATTTTAAAATTTTCATAACACAATAATTCAAAAAAAGAAGTTAAAGATCTTTTTTTATTTTTTTCAAGTTTTTTTTAAACTTATTTCTTAAATTAAAAATTAATAAACCTACTCTGTAGGAAAGCTAATACCCTACCTTTATGCATGAGTTGAAGAGATGCTTTATGCTTCATGTCATTGATTTTTTCTTTTCTTTTTTCTCTTTGGAACCATTTTTATGTGTATGTTTTTATATTCAATTTCTTCATTTGATACATATATGTAACCTTTGAGGGATTGGGTAAAGAATGGTGCATTATAGCTCACCAATCACAGCTAATGCATCCAAATGTAGCTCTAACGAACAAAGAAAAGAATAATAAATGAATTTACAGATACGCACTCCCTCTTCCCCTCTCTTTGTCCCTGGAACTTCATACATGGGTTAACTTTGATTAGATCAAATATGTACCTAAAAATCATGTATTTAATGAAAAATCAATGTACACAGCATATGACATTAAAATTCAATATATCACAGAAATAGAATACTTCAAATTCATATATTGAAATCATCACTAAATATTAAATGGCGTTAACATATCTACTATGATTCTTAAAAAGTTCACAAGTACACTTCATTATCCCTTCTTTATCTAAGCTAATGACTCCTTATTCTATGTTAGGGAAAAATTGTCAGAAAATGAGAGTAATAACTTACTTGACATTAAACTGATTGAAACTTGAACCGCCAAAAAATCTAACTAAAATAAAAATATTTTTGTCTTTTTATTTTTTAAATAATAAACATTTTTTCAATATGTGATACACAATAAACGGTTTTTCAACAGTATCTTTTAAGCAACATAAGCAGAGAAACAAAAGAGCTATCATTTGGTAGCAAGGTCAGTCTCACTTTTAGCAACATAAGCAGAGAAACAAAAATTCAAGAAAAATTCAAGTTGATCTAATTCTGATACCCCACTTTGCATTAGGTAGCAAGTCAGCCTCATTTTGTGAGAACTATCATTAGGTAGCAAGGTCAGCCTCACTTTGCATTACAATCGAAACACATATGAAACACAAGTAGAGAAATGTAAGAACTCAACCTTTATATTCTTCAATCTTTCTCAACCTTTATATACTTCAATCCTAATTTTAGTTTAGTGGACATGTTTGGGAGTTGGTACCCTGAACATGAAACTTTTAGAAATCATTAAATCAACTCAGACTTCAAAATATGATAACATGAAATTTTACATAAAAGAAGTCAAAAATAAATAATTACCAATAATTTAAGGACATCATCAATTGAAGTAAATTCATTATCAGTGGCAGAATTTCCTAAGTCATAATCATCCATCAAGGCATAAAGATATTAAATGCATAATTAAAAGGTAAAGCAATAAAACTTATGACAGCAAGCTTCTGGGAAAAATTATAAACCTCATTGGCTTTCAATTCCTTAACAAATTCCTCAATAATGGACTGATTCGTGCAAACATTTCCTACTTGGAATGACGCTTCACCCAATTGAATGATGTTTTATTTCTTCATGTTAACTTTGAAGAGAAACGTTTTCTCTTTCAATTCATCTAGTTCATGAGAATATTTGGCTAGATAACCTCCCTAAAAATGACAATGATATGAGAGAAAATAAATCAAACTTCATTTAACTAATGACTAATGATATTAAAAAGCAAAGATAAAATTACTGAAGCCTCTTTGCCAAATATAACAAAAGAAGCAGCATCATTCATATCTACCACTTTAAATTGAATGCAGTACCTAATTACCCAAAAAAGTAGAAGATTTGGATAAGATCTTTAAAGATAATTAACCCAAAAGTTTGGGTGTTATGAAATAACATAAAAATAAATGCATAGAGGAAAAACTTTACTTTGGTACATAATTTTGCCAATGATTAGTAATGTAGCACGTAAGAAAAACAACACATAATATTCAAACATGCAAAAAAATTGTAAAGATTATGTAATCAAAACCCAAATCAGAAATAACAAATAATATAATGAGATGATGTACTCTAAGCAAAGGATAATAGTTTGATAACTAACCTCAAAAGACAGAGAGATATTCTGCAAACACAAAAAACAAAAAACAAAAAGCAGTCATGTAAACAAAAAAGAATGAACACAATAGTGTATAAGAATGAGTAGTGAAATGAAT
The DNA here is from genome assembly GCA_034509205.1 of Ceratonia siliqua. Classification (NCBI taxonomy): domain Eukaryota; kingdom Viridiplantae; phylum Streptophyta; class Magnoliopsida; order Fabales; family Fabaceae; genus Ceratonia; species Ceratonia siliqua. The sequence continues at coordinate 14,165 of JASKGM010059128.1, read as the reverse complement.
ATTTGAATGATATCATGTCACGCCCCACTTTAGAGCACGTGACCGACGTAGGAAATTACCATTCAAGTAATAACCTACCAGCATAAAATAGTCATGCAACTAATATCATTAACACTCAATTTTAAATGAATAATAAAAATTAAGTATACTCTCACAAAAATTTTCTAAGTCAATAATTTAATAAAAATTTTGACAGAGTTTTTCCTGAAATATGAACCATCCCAGGGTACAAATCTGTTCAAAAATAAGGTGGACAAGCCCATTATAAATCAGAAGCCTCAGTAGCTTAAACAGAAAATAATAAAGGGTCCAACATGGATTGTATCTACTAACTACATATATACTATGCAATTATCATTATCACAGACCAAGACCCTTATTCAGATAATGCAAAACAACATATCCAACAACGTCCACAAATTCACTAATATACTCCACAAATTCAATCAGCAGACTCAAAAGGTACTGATGAAGCTGAAGGGGATTTACCAGTAATTTAATCTGAAAAATGTTAGAAATTGAGGGGTGAGTCTACCGACACAGTGAATGAAATACAAACTTAACAAGGGATGCATGAACTTCTAGGTGTAAAGTGCATTATTGCAAAAATCATGTGAAAACTCTTTCCAGTACTTAAAGAAATAATTTCAATATAATATGCACCTAATGCACCTTATATATGGGAAATAAAATAACTTATTTTTCGCAATCATATTACAATAGTATTTAATAATATGAAGTTCAAAGAATAATTATGTCTAGAAATACTTCAATAAAAATCGTAAATTTCTAGGATCCATAACAATTCAAGGGGTAACCCAAACTGAGAAAACAGTATTCCCACTCCAGAAGATAAAACTCAACTGAAGGGCAACCCGATCCTCACCTTCGAGAACTGCACTCACTGAAGGGAAATATTCAATTTCCTATTTCTTCTTAGAGTATTCTCATCTAGAAGAAACCATTCATAATCAACCAAATCTTCCGCCAAGAACTGTACTCACTAACAGAAGTTTCTTTTATCAGGAACTGCCCTCAAATAATAAAGGTTGTGATCTAGGTGCTCCTAGTGGTTCTACTACCACTCTACTACGGATCCTATAATACGATTCTAAATTAATTTAATAAATCTAATACAATTCATGCTTTCCTATAATCACTATGAGAAAACGGTTCATACTTAAGAATGAAGTAATAATTTCATAGATATATATGTCACTTTACTCAATCGCTTCCAAAATCATATTCAAAAATATCATTGAACCACAAAGTAAAATTTCACGATTCAGGCATCTAGAGACAAGTAAGAATCCACTCACTACTCAAACTGTAGAAAATAAGGTGATTATCTTTCACCTAAACTCTACCTCAAGACAGATTCAGGTCCAAAGAATTTGTTTCAATCGTCCCTAAGAGTATGAAATTTATATAATTATTACATTAGTATCACGTGTTTTCTTCACTAATGTTCCCAAATTCCTACAACCCTAATATAAGTCCTTACCATACTATATATATATATATATACACATACATATATAGGGGATTTTATATTTTTTCACCCTAATCTTTAGTTGCTATTGCAATCTCCTCCTTAATATATTAATTGTAACATATTGCACAATTTAGTCAAATTACCCCCCACCATTTAATTAAGTATTAAAATTAATGGTTTTAGTTAACATGAACTAGTTATGTAATTAAAAAAACTTCTTAAAAATAAATAATAATAATTTTATTATGTAAAATGACACAAATATCTTAAAAATAAACGAGGATGATCTTTAATTAAAATTTTTTAGGAGAAAAATAAAAGTTAATTAAAGATTTCATATAATTTATTTTTAGGGTATTTGTGTTATTTTGCATAATAAATTTATTATTTTTTGTTTCTATTAAGTTTTTTTAATTACATAACTAGCTCATTATTAACTAAAACCATTAATTTTAACACTTAATTAAACGGTGGGGGTAATTTAACTAAACTATGATAGTTTAAGCTGCAATGTACTTCAATTAATAGATTAGGGAGGAAATTACAATAGCAATTAAAGATTAGGATGGAAAAGTATAAAATTCTCATATATATATATATAGGGGATGTATCTTATGAGAATGGTGATTTATTATGAGAGGTGAGAGGAGTAATTAATGGCCGTTGGATCAAAAATAAATGGCTCAGATTGCTCATTAAAAGTCACATGAGTGACACATGTATTTTTAATGAGTGGTCACATGCGAGGCACGTGACTTTTAATGAGTAATATGAGCCATTGATTTCTTATCCAACGGCTATTAATTACTTCTCTCATCTCTCATAATAAAACACCACTCTCATAATATACATAATATATATATATATATATATATATATATATACAAACTGTTCAAATTCAAGCCAGTTACTACCCAACCAATTAATATGACTCATTTCGAATAAGCGAATGTGAAAAATAAGGAAGGGACTTTTACAAAAGAAAAACATCTATCAGCTTTTTTTCATGATTTAATTTATTTAATAAGTAAAAAGTATCCAGCCACTTTTTATAAATAAAAGAGCCCAATAATCCCACAAAATCACCATTTCAAATCTGCTATATTTTCATAATTTTTTTGATTTCAGAGGAAGGATGATAAACACATACTTACTATAATAAAATGGTGTTGAACTTCAACTTACAACCACTAAGGGACTCCAAAACAGCCTTCACTTTCTCCAAGAGGCGTTGAACAGTAATAGTAAGGGGGAAAGAGGGGTATTGTGTGACTGAGTATTAGGGGATATTTTGCTGCTATATATATTAGGGAAAAAGGAAAAGACTTATTTTTTTAAAATTGGCTCAAAGTTATCCCTTTTTTTATTAATTAATTTTATTTTATTTTTTAGAATTTTAAAAGAAGTAATTTCTATTTAAAATATTTGGGTATTACATATCAGAACCATAATAACCAATTAGATGAATAAATTATTGACAATATAATCAATACATAATTCTAAAAAGTCTACAAATAATATGTGAAGCAAAAAAAAAAAAATCAAGAGGAAGCATGTTTAGTAATTTTGCATGTAAGAGAATGATCCAGAGATTAGCAAGATGGATAATGTGAATGGACGACAAAATCATACTACAATAGAGCCTTATGTATAATGCTCCCAATAGTATCCTTATATATAAGAAAAAAAAACCAAGAATATGGAGGAAGGATTCTAATGGATACCATAATGGATATTGGCCCCTACAATTGAAACGACTAATTGCGCATAGCATAATATATTAAGGTGGAAAATCTTGTCACAAAAAGATATTGTGGTGACAAATGATTTGCTGCGATAATTCAAAATATGAAATCTCAGCAATTATTTAATCATTCACATGCTCACGTTCTAACTATAACGTTTACAAAAGAGCATAACCAAAATAGATAAAGAGTTGAAAAGTCAATGATATGATATGCCATGCTAACATTTAAACCAATTATTTTATTAAATATCCTATAATTTCCATTGTCAGACTTTTTTCTTGATTGTTCAATGAAATGAATTAATTAATGTTATATATGATTTTAGTAATCAATTTGAATTCAAATTTAGGTACTTTATATTTTACCCATTTGAATTCAAATTTTGATGCTAACATTTAAATTTTTATTTTATTACATGAACCAATTAGTTTTCATTGACATTTAAATCAATCAAGAAGAAAATCTTTTCTTGATTTTGTTTTTATTATTGCTCTAGCTCTAGTATGGGGAAATGCCAAAGCTCAATTAATAATTAAACAAAATATTAAACAAAATAACATAAAATAATAAAATGCAAAATGACAATTGGAAATTTTGTCAAATGTCAAAAAAATAGCAGTCAAGAACAAACATGGAAGAGACATGTGGCAATATTTATCATGCATAGTTTTTGTATTAGAATATTTATAGATTGTCTAATGTTCAAAGAGAAATTGACACGTACAAATTATAAAATTATATCAAATCTTGTCAAAAAATCAACTCCAATTCATTGTCCAAAACAACAATGTCACGGTTGAGATATTGCTCATCATCACTACTCAATTATGATCCATAATCATCAATTAATTATATTTAGAAGAAACAAACCATTAATATATCAATCAATTCGCTACCATTCAATATAACATTAACCAAGAATAAAAAATTTATAAAAGGTTAGGGGCTATTTAAAATAATTTTTGTTTTATTATTTTCTAAAATAGTTTTTGAGAATAACTAGAAAAAATAGTTTTATAAAACAAAAAAATAAAAACTTGTTTGGATGAAAATATAGTTATTTTTCATATTTTTTAGAAAATATGAAACAAAAACAAGCCAAAACATATTAAAGTTGTTCTTTATTTTTTATTTTTTTAGTCATTATTTTAAGAAATAATTTTTAAGAAATAATTAATAAAAACACTTACTGAAAAAAAATTTTTATTCTCATAAAATAAAAAAATAAAAAAATAATTTTTTAAACTCATTACAAATATAGGCCCTTAGCATCTCCCATACGAATTCAATCAACAAATCAATGCTTGAATGGTGTTTGATTTCAATGAACTTTTCCAAGTACTTATCAATTTATGCACAATACTAAAAGTTGAGTTAGATGTAATAGTAGAGATTGGTATATTATCAATATATCATGAGTCATTGAGAAAAGGACACCGCATTAAAGGATTTCCCCAAAAATCAAGAATAATAATATTCCTCGGTGTCTAGATTTACTTCGCTCAAATATTATAGTAACTACAATTTCTCAAACTGATTATTGAATTCAAAAAGTCTTTATATTCATCAATTAAAACAATCGTCCCTTCGTAAACATATGATCAATTAAAAGAATGATCATCAGTCAAATATTATATTACATTGTATATGTATAAGAATTTATCTTCCACATCTACACCACTCTTCTATATTATTGTACTAGTATCTAGGGTTATATGCAACCACCTTTCTCAAATTAACAAAACTTTTAGGTAGGAAGGGAGGGAAACTCATGTGCATGCATGTGCAACATTGGCATCTTCAAACTTGTAAAATACTCATTTTATTACAAGGGGGGACTAAGCTACCGTCCCCCCCCTTTTTTTTACTTTATTATGTTTTTTTTAAATTTTTTTATTTTTTAAAATTAATTAAGTATTTTTTATCTCATGTATTTTTTTAAAAATTTTTTAAGATATTTTAAAATTCTTTCTTGAATTTTTTTACATTCATTTTACTATTCATCCATAAATTTTTTTTACTATTTATTTGTATCTCAAAAAATTCTACAAAAAATACAAAAATATCTCAAAAAATTAAAAAAAAAACATATAAAATAATAAGTAAATCATTAATATAAAAAAATAAAAAATATATATTATATAAAAAAAGGAAAAACTCCCCTGCCGCCCACTACTGTGGGCAGTAGAGGAGTGTCCACCTTTATTACAATTAATATGTTGGGCTTACTCCCCTACCGCCCACACAGTGGGCCAGTAGGGGAGTTTTAATATATATATATATTTATATATTTTTAATATTTTTAATTTTTAAAATTAATTAAATATTTTTTATATTAGGCATTTTTTTGTAGAATTTTTTAAGATGTTTACTTTTATTTTTTTTTAATTTTTTAACTTACAAATAAATAGTAAAAAAAAGTTATGGATGAATAGTATTAAGAATACAACAAAAAATTTCAAAAAATTTCAAAATATGTTAAAAAATTCTTCAAAAAATATATGATATAAAAAATAATTAATTAATTTTAAAAATAAAAAATAAAGAAAAAAACATAAAAAATATATAAAAAGTAAAATTTTGGGTGTGGCTGTAGGATAGCCACACCCTAATATGTTTTATAGGGAAGTTCATCTTAGTTGTCCAAGAGCATTAGTTCATGAGTTATATTTTTTAGTACTAAGTGATATATAATTTTAATGTTAGGAGTTCAAACTTTCTGTCCTAATATTGTACTGCTATTTATCGAGAGAAAAAAGTTCATTTTAGTTAATCCAATATTGTTTATATGTAAATGCACAATTACTAGGTGTGGTCTCATTTATAATTTTTTTTATTATGTATCAAATAAAATTATAATTAGAAAAAATTACATAAATGAATTTAACTTAATGAATTTTTTAAATTCAAATCAAATCACTAAGTTTTCAATTTTTAATAATTATATAAACACAATAATAATTTATATTATTATATATAAAAAAATTTATTTTATTAAACCAATTAATGCTTTGTTTGGGAATACTGTTATGTTTGCTTCTGGTGCTTTTTTACAGTAAAAACCATACACTTATGTTTGGTTAAACCTTTTTATTGGTGCTTCTCTTCTAGTGTGCTTTTTGATAGCGATGCTTTTGAGAAGCTGTAATGCCCAATCTTTTTAAATAGAAGATTTGCAACTTAATTATTTCAAATAAAATAAAAGAAGGTCCAACTACAAATTTAAACAAGTCTAGGGACCAAGGAGCAAACCTACAAATTCTAATTATTGAAAAATAGCCCCCTCTCCTTAAATACCTACAGCATCAAAAAGAAGAAGAGAAAACTCTCCTTCCCTCTCCTACTCTGTGCGGTGCCGCTTGGTATCCAAAGATATCAATTCCAATCCTTGCATATTGCTATAAGTTCTAACTCCTTTCAATTATCCGTACATGCTAATTTCAATTGCTATAATGATATCATTAATATATTATATCTTCACAACCCATGATCCTTTCATCTTTCTTTTTTTTATTAGAACCCAACCATGAATTTTTGTTTGTATTCTTAAAACATTTTGGGTCTTTTGGTTCAACCACTTTATGTTTTTGATTAAGGAATCTGGAAATTTTTTTTTAAAAAAATTAATTATTATATATTAAAATACAAGGCTAGATTTAAGGTGTATTCAAGTAAAATTATTTATTTTCTCTCTTGATATGTTTTCTTAATTTTATTTTGGATATAGATTGTGATGAGTGGCAGTTTTGTGAATATTAAATTAGTAAGTAGTCAAGTTGACCTCAAGTTGTGTGAATTTTTCTCCTAGTTCTAAGGTCCCATTTGGTTATGTTAGGTGGGTTTTTAGGCTTCCTTTAATTTGGTTCTTTTCCAAATGAATCATGGACTCTTGGCATAGTTCACAAATTTTAAGAAAATATTTCTTATGGGTTGAACTATCAAATTAATTTCAAGGAGCTAAGTTCCTCATTTTGACTTCTATTCACGGTTGTGAATTTTGAAACTAAGGTTGATTTGAATGTGACCTCTCTATTCTCTAAATTTTTAGCTTTGTAAAATTGGTTCTAATAGCCCTTGCAAACTGTAAGTCCTTCTAGTGTCAAATTCTTACTAAATAAATAAGCAATCCTCATTTAGATATTTTTTCCATTTTAGTTATAGTGGTGGTGTTAAGAACACAATTGTAAATTCGAGTTACTAATATGTAAGTGTACATGTTATAATTATAAGAACACTTGAGACAAATTCTTCGAACCCGAATTTATCTTGAGGTGGAGTTTGGGTAGAAATAATTACCTCATTGCCTACAGTTTGAGCGGTGAGTGCTGAGTGGATTTTTACTTATCTCTGGATACTTGAATCATTAAAGTTTACTTTGTAGTTCAATGATATTATTTGAACATGAATTGAAAGTGGTTTGAGTAAAGTAAGAAATTATTACTCTATTTCCAAGTATGAACTGTTTCTCATATTGTTTATGGAAAAGCATGAACCGTATGAGATTTATGAAATTTATTTAGAACCGTATTCTAGGATTCGTAGTAGAGTGGTGGTAGAACCACTAGGTGCACCTAGGTCACAACCTTTATCAGTTGAGAGCAGTTCTTAATAAATGATACTTCTATCAGTAAGTGCAGTTCTTAGTAGAATATTGAGTTTTATTATAAATGGTTACCTCCAGATGAGAATGCTCTGGAAGGAAACAGGAAATTTAGTATTTTCCTTCGGTGAGTACAGTTCCCGAATGTGAGGATAGGGTTGCCCTCCAGTTTAGTTTTGTCTTCTGGAGTGGGAATACTATTTTGTCAATTCGAGTTCCCCCCTGAATCGTTATGGATCCTAGAAATTTGTGAACTCCATTGAAGCATTTTTGAACATAATTATTATTATTTTGTTAATATTGTTAAATATTGTAATCTGATTGTGAAACATATAAATTATTTTATTTTCCAGATGTAAGGTGCATTATGTGCATATTATATAGTAATTAATTCCTTAAGTATGGAAATGAGGTTTTACATGATTTTGGCGGTAATGCACTTTATACCTAGGAGTTCATGTATTCATCGATAAGTCTGTTTTTCATTTACTGAGTCGATGGACTCACCCCTCAAATTTTAACATTTTTTAGATCAGGTCACTGGTGATTATCCTTCAGCTCCGTCTGCTCCCTTTGAACCCGCTGACTGAATTGGTAGGCAATACTCTAAGTAATTAGTGGAGTACTTTGGTGATTTGTGGACATTGTTAGATATGTTGATTTCTTTTTTGCATTTTTGAATAAGGGTTTTGGTCTGTAATAATGATAATTGCATAGTATATATGTAGTTAGTAAATACAGTATATGTTAGACCCATTTTTTTTTTGTTTAAGCCACTGAGGCTTCTGTTTTATTGTGGGTCTGTCTACCTTATTTTTGAACAGATTTGTACCTTGGGATAATCCATATTTCAGGAGAAACTCTGTCAAAATTTTTATTAAATTATTGACTTAGAAGGTTTTTGGCAGAATATACATAACTTTTATTATTTGTTTAAAAATGAGTATTAATGATTTAGTTGCATGAGTATTTTAGGCTGGTAGGTTATTACCTGAAGGGTAATTTCCTACGCCGGTCATGTGCTTTAAAGTAGGGCATGACAGAAGCGTTCCTAAGGATGATTGTTGATAAACCACTATTTGTTCTAATATTTTGTGATATTTTTATTTCATGTTTATATGTTTTATTTTAGAAATGTTACTTTAAAGTTCTTTTTGTGTGCTTGCAGGAAGTGCTAAGGAAGAGCTTGAAGTGTTTTATTTCTAAAAAAATATATATTTGTCCATTAATTTCCTTCATCCACTAAGATCGTTGCCTTCATTTTCCACCAAAATTCCTCCATTAATTTCCTTCTCACATTAATACTTCCATTTTCCTCCCTATAAAATCTCCTACCATCCCCTTCATTTGAACCACTGGCAGATCATCACCTTCTCCTTTTTCTTTTTCTTTTTTTTTCTCCTCCCTCCTCTTTTCTGCCTCGCATATCCTACACCGTAGTTTATCTCACCAACATGCCAACTGTCGTGTGATAATCATCGACCACCACAGCCACTGTCGAACACCACTTAAAAAAAAAAGGTTTTTTCTAGCAGACAACATCCATCATAAAAGAGGACAAATTCATTAGAAAAATCATTTTTGACTGATTTTTCGATGGATTTTGACCCGTCAAAATTTATGCGTCACACAGACGAACATTCTGACAAATTTTACGTTATGACTAAACATGGCCGTTAGAAAGGGCTATCAAAAATTTGTGATGGAATTTGGCTGTCAGAAAGTGCTGTCAAAAATGTATGATGGAATTAGGTTGTTAGAAGAGGCCGTCAGAAATTTTTGACTGACAGTGGCCATCAGAAAATCAGAAAATGAGAATTTTTTTTTGTCAATTTCTAATTGTTTAAAGCCATCAGAAATTAAGCAGTCAGAAATTAAATAAAATTAAAAATTATTATTATTAATTTATAAAATTTTTATGTTTATTAATTTATAATATTTAATTTTAATTATCTGACAATTTAAATATACAACATAAAAAAATTAAGCAGCCATGATAAATATCAATATGAGGAAGCTAATCAAAACAAAGTAAATTGATTAGTAATCAATAATTATCTTCTACATCATTCTCATTATCAGTGTGATTAGCGATAGGGGACTAAGGAGAGGGAGGGGACGGACAAAATGAGCAATGCCACTGATTAGCTGCTTGAACACTTGTAGTTCCTATTCTATCCGGTTATGCTTATGTTGTCTTTCTTTAAGTCATGTTCCAACCGGGCCTGCTTCAACTGGAATTTATCTGAGTTCCTATTCTAACTGAGTTTGCTTATGCTAGAATTGCTCTTCGAGGTCCCTCACCATATTTAACATTTTAGGATCCTGGCTGGCTCGTGGTGTCTGGCTTGATTCAGCTATGTGCACCACATTGGCCTAAGAACCCCGCCCATAAATCCACCCATTCTTCCTACTGACAGCCTCTATCCATAAAGGGTTGTTATCGATGGGAGAACTTATTGACTCTTAAGTATTGGCTATGAGATCCTCAAAAGATTTCTACATGAGTTAAACCATAATTAGTGAAAAGTAAATTGAAATACAATTAAGGAGAAATTAACCTATAATATTAAAGTTTAATGAAATTTAAGTTAACTTACGTAAGTACTCTCAGCATATGAATTCACCTAGCCCTTGGACTCACTGTACTACATACGAAGAAATGCCTTAGCAGCGTCAAGCTTCCTCCCTAGCTTCTTTGCCTACAAACAATAGATTAAAGTGTTAGAATAATGAAAAAGTAATTAATAAACTTAATTAAAGTTGTAAGTTAATAAAAACTTACGAGCTTCCTCATATGGTCAGATACAGACATAGATTTGCCTCGATGGGTAGCAGTGCCTCTATCCATCACCAGTTCTTCTTGTTCCATTTTGATTGGGCCTTGAAATTTTCTTTATCCCAAATATCCCAAAGTTGCTCCTTGATATCTTTGTCCAACCAGTTGCCATTCATCTTCCCTTACCGGATTGCACCAAAACATGATCATGTGTTGCTAGAGTACTTATTCTCTCATATCTTACAAATTCGTTCATTATACTCTGATCTCCAGGTACACTCTTTCTGCATTAGAAACAATACAGTTAAAGTTAGTAATCATTAAAATCAAGTAAATCGAATAAAAACTATAAAGTTTGTTTAATACCTTAAATTGGTTCCACCATTGCTCGTTCACATCTTTAAGAACTAAGGTGAAATTTTTCCAAGCCCTCAAAAAATGTGATTTGTAAATTCCTAAAATATAGTTCATGGTCAGTAGGCGCAGTAAAAAGCTACAAAGAAAAAATTAACTTTGTTATAGGAACGAGTATTAAAATTGTTAGACAAACAATATTTACTAATGATTAAAAATGTACTTACCTGGTGTTGCCAACTGGCTTTATACACAAGCAACTGTCAGCCGATCTACTGCTAACCTCAACATTAAAAGTTGTGATTAAGGGACTCGTATGGCCATTGGAGGACCCCACATCACTGGAGGCAGCTGTATTTGGTGTTGTTGTAGTTGCAGTAGGTGTGTTGGATCCTATTTTGAGATGTACTAAATTTGGCCTCGACGCATAAGATATAGCAACAGCCTTCCCCTTGTGCTTCCTGCTCAAGGGCCTTGATTCATGTCCTCCACCTACCATTAAGAGAAGAAGGAATTAATTAAGAAAAAATAATAAAAGCAATCAAGAACCTACCACCAAACTACTTTAACAAGAATATTTCTTCTCTAACACCAACAGACTCTAAACAGGAATATACAAGAGATCATAGTGTCTATATTGTTGAATAATCAATGAATTTAACTACACAAAATCAAGAAGCGCTTAAAGAATGAACAATGGAAAATAATATACAAATAAGAAACTGTAGACTAGTAAGCATGGGATCAGGATGATGTTATGGTCCTACAGTATCACAAGAACAAAGTAACAAAATTCTACCATAAAAAAATCTAGTTGGCCATTATATATATGCCTTCTATTAAGCTTGAAAATTTTCCTCACTTAGAAGCTTAGCAAGTCCACAAGGATCTGTAGAATTCTCATTTTCTGATTCATGTTTCTCTATGCAAGCCCCACTTTTGCAAGAATGGGGGTTAGCAACCTCCTATTTGATATATACTTTACTTCAAAGGCCACTTAGAGCATTTCCATTAATAATTAGATAGCAATATGTATATATGTGGATGTGAGTGTAAATTACAATATATCCATATGTTCTGTATATTAAATGGTCTCCTTGATGTAAATTATTCAAGTTCACTAATATGAGATATAGAGCTCTTTCTTTATATTGTTTTTGGGTACATGTCCTGTGAAACTTATGAATAGCCATCTACCATATGCAATACGTGCATAATTTTTCTCCCCATTTTAAAAAAGTTAAATCTAATGAACTAGACAACTTATAGATATTCCATGAAAGAGAGAACATGTTATATCTAGTACATTTTTCCTTTGTAGTTCAAACCTAATGAACTGGACAACAATGACACCAAGAATATTGTTCTTTTATCTTCTCTCCCATCCTTGAATAGTTAATACATGAGTTTTTATTTTAAATATTTTAAATTTCAAGGGTGGGAGTATTAACTATTAATTATTCAAAAGTTGGGAGTGGTACAAAAGAACACAATAAATTGTAATAATTTCCACCAAATTTCGACAAGAATCTTAGGTTTCCAAACATCATAAATAGATCTACAATTATGTTTATTTGATTGATAGCCAAACTTCTAAGTTATTCTTTCCTATTGAACAATTATTTTGCACTTTCCCCTAGAATATCTCAAGGACTAAGAATGGTGTATTAAAGGATAGGAGAATAATGGTAATGCACTTTTAGGAAGTTGATGCTTGCTAGGATGTGGTGTTGAAAACAGGAAAAAATAAATCTAATTTGTCAAATTCAACTTTGTTGAATGACAAACCTAACTTGGTGCCAACAAGTAACAACTATAGTACACAAATGGTAACTTTGGATCCTGAATCATTTATTAAGTTGGTGCCATCAAGTAACAACTTTGTACTTAAAAAATAAAAATATTGTACTTAACCACATAACAAAGAAAAAAAATCATCTTACCCTAAATTTAGCAACTAGGACTTGTTTAAAATGTCTTACAAGTTATGGAGAAGTTTTGTCAATCTAAGCGCCAAGTATAGCAATTGGAATACCAACACCTAAAAACAAGATCAATTATTAACTGTCAGACCATGAACTTATTAGTCACTGCTTTAAAATCAACCAAAATGAACTAAGAGGTTTAACAAACAAAAACTTTAAGTGATATAATTTGAATTTACATGTTTTTAATTTACATATATAAGTTTACATCTTAGTATTAGATTAGCCAATGATGTAGTGTAGTTAGGTTCACTTGATAGTGATCAAACCTAACTTAAATGAAGCTGGAGTGACAAGATAGTTTTGATTTTTAATTACGCTCCTTTTGAAAAAGGTTCATTCAAAATGATTAAGACCTGTACATGATAATAATTTCATTATGGCATTTTTAAAAAAAATAAAATTCAAGTTAAATTTTTTTTTTTCAAATAGCCAAATATTATAACAGGATCAAGCTAAATACATAGCAACTATGTTTGGATTCTATTCTAGTGGGTTGGTAAAATACTAACATATAAGATAATTCACTAAAAATTTAAAAAGTCTTAAAAATAAAAAAATTATTGATGAATAATCAATATAAATTTATACACTAAACTAAAGATTATATTAATAAACTTACAATCACAACTTCTATAATTTCATAAGAACAAACTACTAGTTTAGACTAGAGAAATTATTAGTGTTGAGAGTAGAGAAAAAAAAATAGTTTAATTAGAATAAACATATCTTAAAAGGAAATGATTTATTGCACACTGCTCCTTGTCAAATAGAATTTGACAATCAAGTTTCAAGATAACTGAGTGGGCATGACCTTGTAAACTTTTCATTAAAGCACAAAAACTTTTCATTATATATATTCTTAGCTCTTTCATTGAGTTAATAAGGCTCCAATTCTTCAAGTTCACATGGAAAAGCCTCACACCTAGAAGCCATGGAAGATCACAATTGTAAGAAAAATAAAGTTATGTAAGACATAAAAACAATCATTTACACAATCTCATAGAGACTCATGTTAGAATATATAGTAATAATAAACCTTAAATTTATTAAGCTGTAATTTTTATTAAAACCAAGGTAATCAATGGAATATATATATATATATATATACAAACAACCAGCGACATCAGCATCTCCTTTTCTTGCAGAAAAGAATAAGCTTCTGTCAGAATTATCAGCTATTGCCGACCCTGCTCAACTAGCA